>JAJEJO010003034.1:0-283797 GCA_020662805.1 Glaucomys volans
TTTTCCTCCCTCCTCCTGAATTATTAAAGGCAATTAAAAAAAAGTGACATCTATTTTTACAGAAATTGGAATTTTTAAGAAGAAATATAGGATGTTAAAGAAGAAAATCCCAGTGTAGTCCAGGTTTGTTTTTGTTTTTGTTTTTGTTTTTGTTTTTGTTTTTGTTTTTCTTAAGATCCATGTTTAATCTAGAGAAGAAACCAAAAGACTGGAAGAGTTAGCATGTTTATGTGTTGGTACTGATTTTCCTTTTTATTTTCTTTTATTATTCTTGTGCCCTAGGTTCTTCCTTTACTGCCTGGGGAATAAAGAGTAAGGAACATTGATAGGATGACAGGATTATTTTTTTATTTCTATATTATATTAACATGGTTTCTTTGTGGATTTGGCATGCGTGTGCTTCCCTGGATAAGGAAAGATAATTGTCTTGTGTGTGTGTGTTAGAAAAATATTATTATAGAATTTTTCTAGAATTCTGAGAAATTAAGAATAGAAATTCCTCATGATGAATTGTTACTCATTATTACAAATGAATGAAAATTAATATTTTTTTAAAAAAAGGAAACACACCATTAAACAAGATAACAATTTCTACCACCAAAGATTTGAAAGTGAAAATACTGAATATTGGTAAGGGCATATTGGAAAATGTGAAATTTTCAAAATTTAGCAGTCCTTAACAAAATCATACATTTCATCTAATAAATTTTACTTTTAAGTCAGTTTTAAGGATAATCATTTGGACACATATTTATGACCAAAGATTTTTGTCTATAAATTCTAACTGTAGCAATAAATATAATAGAAAAATAAATACTCAGGGAAAAAGATTATCCAATAGTAAGAGTGCAACAATATAAAGTATAAATATGTACTAGATACTAGTATTTATATCTGTTATATTATCTATGATGGAATTATTCTAGAGTAATAAAATAGTCTTGAAGAATGGCACAAGAAATATTAAGTGTAAATTTAAAATTAAAAATATAAATTTTGATCATGCATTTCTTTTAAAGTTTTGATATATACAAAAGAAAATACATGATTATATAATATATACTACAAAGCATAGTAAAATGAATACCTGTGAACATACCAAACATTTTCACCAATACTGTTAAATTAATACTGTAAATTCTGTGTTATGTGTATCTATTCATAAAAATAAGCAGTAAATATTTCAAAGAATAAGAACTGTTACCAGTTCTTATTTTGGGGAGGTAGAATCATAAGTGATCTTCAGTTAATGCTTACATGTTTTTGTTCTTTTTCTATGTTCTGTATAAGGAGTATGTATTTGCAGAATCAGCAAATAGTATTAATTATTTATTGAAAGGATAAACAAATTTAAACTGGTTTTTAAATTTCTAAATTGTCTGCCACCTTTTACTTCCTGAATGACAAATCATGTCCAGATATATAAGCTGACATTTTACCTACCAATTATGAAATGCATTGTGATGGAGCTCCTGAGCAATGAGAAGTTGACAGCCATAAGAATTGTGGATATCCTATCATTCAGCTGGTGTTTAAATGATACAAAAATACATTTACAAATCTACTTATATATTTGTGATTCATATCTGAGAAAAGATTAATTTCATTTATCAAATATGCCTGTTGAGTACAAAATAAGAGCGACCAAGAGGGTAGTTATGCTCACCATCTAGTTGTGAAAAGTAGTCAACAAGGAAAGAAGCAAATGGTGATATATCACAGAATGATGTGCTGTGAATGAAGAGGGACTGATTTAAATTGGGTCAGGGGAAGAACTAGAACCTGAGAGACAACCAAGAGACTGCCTTTACAATGATTTGGAGATAGAGGTAACAGCATGGACAAAAGCTCTGTGGCACATTCTAGGAATAGGAAAAAGACCAGTTTGTTTGGAATGTGGTGAGTAAAAGAAAAGGGATAAAACGGTTAGCAGTGGAAATGGGTGGGATAGGCAGTGTCATATCACTTGGAGACTTCTAGTGTTTGGTAAAACGTTTTGACTTTTACACTAAATGCAATAGGAAATTGTTGGATGGTGTGAAGAAAGTGGCAAGATCTAAGTTGTTTTTAAAAGATTATCCTGGCTATTATATGGAATATCATTGTTGAAGGTCAAGAATGGGAATGGGGAGACCAGTTCAAAGTCATTGACTATGGCATAGGGGAGAGTTAATGGTGGTCAGAGTAGAAGCACTGAGGAAGAAGAGAAGTATACAGATTTCAGGTCTGTTTTCAAGAAGAGCTAGTTGATCTTGTTGTTCATGGGAAACTGAAGAAAAGAAGGGAATCAAAGGATTTTGATTTGAGCAGCTTGGGAGAAGGTGTTACCATTTATATAGGTGGATAAGAAAGTTCATGGAGCTTGGGGTGAGGGCTGAGAATTCTAATGTGAAATACTCTGACCAAATATTTGAGTTTGTAGCAAGGTGAAGAAGATTGGGATTCAGGATAAACATATGTAAGTTTTTAGTGTAGTGATACAATATGTAAGGCCATGGGACTGCATGAGATCACTAAATGAGAAAGGAGTAGAAGTTATGAGGAATGAATCCTGGGACTTCCACACAAATGTCTTGGCGGTGGGGGAGGAGCCAGTGAGGGAGGCTAAAAGGGGACCTCTAGGTGGGAAGAAAATTAGGTAGCAGGGAGGGTAGATTTGATTCTAGGATGTAAGTGATAAGAAGGTAAAAAAAGAGTGTTTGGGGCTGGGGTTGTGGTTCAGTGGTAAGAGTGCTTACCTTAGCACATGTGAGGCCCCGGGTTCCATCATCCGCACCACATATATAGATAAATAAAATAAAGGTATTGTGTCCATCTACAACTGTTTTATTCAGCTTTTTCGCCATTGTGATGAAAGGACCCAACCAGAACAACTGTAAGGAGGAAAAGTTTATTTGGGGGGGCTCATGGTTTCAGAGGTGTCAATCCAGAGACAGATGACTCTATTCCTTGGGGCTCAAGGTGAGGCAGAACATTAAGGCGGAAGAGTGTGGCGGAGGGAAGCAGCTAACATGATGATCAGAAAGGAGAGAGAGAGACTCCACTTGCCAGATATAAATATATACCCCACAGCCATGCCCCCAATGCCCTACCTCCTCCAACCACACCGTATCTGCCTTCATTTACCACTCAATCCCATCAGGTGATTATTTCATTGATTGGGTTAAGGCTCTTATAACCCAATCATTTCTTCTCTGAACCTGCTTGCATTGTGTCACATGTGAGCTTTTGGGGGACACCTCACATCCAAACCATAACACCAACTAAAAAAGATATTAAAAAAAAAAGTGTGTTTTAGAAAAAAAATAATAAGGTTTGGTGAAGTGCTGCTGAGAAAAAATAGGATGAGATCAGAGAAATCTATTAATATTCTGAGGCTGCTGTAACAAATTACTGCAAATTTAGTGGCATAAAACAAAATAAGTTTATTCTGAAAATTCTGGAGGCTGGAAGTTCAAAATCCATTAGGACTGCCTTTCCTTCACGGGACTCTAGGGGAAAATAACATTCCTTGCCTTTGGTAGCTGCACCAGCATTCCTGAGTTTGTGATTTTATCATTTCAGTCTTAATGTCACTTTTCCTGTGCATATCTCTTAACTCACAAGAACATTCTTTGCCACTTTTATAAAAACTCTTAACGATGTCCTTTAGAGCTCACACGGATAATCCAGGTTAATCTCCTCACTTCAAAATTCTTAATTCATCTACAAAGACTGTTACTCTACATAAGGTAACTTCTAGGGATGACAAATTTCAGGGATTAGGATTTAATATCTTTAGGTAGTCATTATTCAACCTGTCATACATTGATTTTAGAAACAGTAATTATTAGAGATCTCACTAAGAGTAGTTTCATTGACATGGTGGGGACAAAGAAGAATCATTATCTCCCTCTCATGCTTGTTGTCATATAGAGAGCACTGTTTTCTTTCCCAAGACTATGCAAGTTGGTCATACTGCTTTTATGTAGTTAATCAGTAGTTGGATGCCTGAGGATAGCTTGAGGTTTCACATGTACAACATAAGAAAGGAGCAAAGTTCTCAGAAGTTTCTGCTATTTCCTTTGGTTTCGTTGTTGTTGATCCCTGTGATCCAAGATGGCATTGATCAGCAATGACCATTATTTCTATAGCCAAAATCTGGTTTATTTCAGATTTAAAGCACGTTTTAATTAATAATGTCAGCTATATGATTTCTTTATAATTTCTTTCCAGTTATTCACTGTGTTGCTGAAATATTCCTACTCAAAATATATGAACCAGTTGTTGTTTATATAAGTAGTGGGCATTTGAAAATACTTGTCTGACAAGAGATCAAGGAGAGTGAGAAAACTGCTATTTTGCTATTTTTTTCTTAACAGCTTTGTGAAACACGTTTATTTTTTATTTTTTTGCTACCAGGGATTGAGCCCAGGTTAAAACAGGCACACTTGGAGCTGAGCTGCTCTCAGTTATTTTTTGCAGGCTTTCCATGATTCCTACTGGACAGTGGGGAGCAGCAAAGGTGATGTACCAGTTACCTCTGGCTCTTTGGGACACTGCATGGACTAGAGATAGTAAACATGTTATAAAGGAACCTGCTGTGAGGGGAGTTCTGGTTAACAAAGGAATTCCTTCAACCTTCGTTCATTCTTATGTTGGAACTGAAATGATTGTGAGTGTAGGGATGTGTGTGTGTGTGTGTGTGTGTGTAAGGGAGGATGGGGGTTATGCTTCTGCCAGATGAGAGGCTTTGCTTTTTCAGGGAGCTAACTTTATTAGAGTAGATCTTTAGTTGTGGGACCATTCTCACAACCTATTAGAATATTTTGGAATTGGTGTATGTCCCCCAGCTTCTATAGTGGGGCAGAGGCCCTTGTTTGGCATGGTGAAAAAAAGGTATGGGCTTTGGAATTAGACCAGATTCATTCATTTACTATTTCTGTGATCTTTGTAACTTACATACCCTCTCGGAACTTCTGTTTCCTCATTGGTAAAATAGTTGAAAGCATCTGGTATTATGCCTATTACTTAGTAGGCCTGTAATAAATGTTATTTGTTACCATTAACACATCTCTTTATCTGTTTATTCATTTTTATTCATTTATTGATACTTGATTTTTCTCATTGCCCTTCATGTATTTATATTAAGCAAAATTTTAAAGGCATATTCACTTGTTGACATAGCATCTCCTTTGAGAAAGAGAAATAGATTTCCCCCACCTCATCTTGCCACCCTGTGACAATGACTAACTCTTAGATTTTGGTTCATCATGGTGGAAAACAATCATAGTTATCAGGAAATACCTCCTGAAGGAGACTTTCTGTAATTATGAAATTTAGTTGAATTAAGTTGACTTATTCTGTTTGTAGGTATACCTTTCCTTGAGGCTCAGATGTTGGGAGGGGAGTTGCTGAGGAATGAACCAGCAAGTAGGTCAGCTTGTCCATCATAAAGCATTCTGAGAGGTTTTTGGGCTGGCTGTGGTGGTGTAGTGCTTGCAATGCTTACATTTGGGAGGCTCAGGCCTGAGCAGCCATAGCAACTTAACAGAGACTCTGATCAACATGGCAAGACCCTGGTTTTTTTTTTTTTTTTTTTAAAGAGGTTTTTGGAAGAAGGAGCTGTAAGAATGCATCCACTTAGTCGAGTATCAAGAAAGGAAATAGGGATGAACTCAACAGATGAGTCCTTATTGACTACTTGCTTTATAGTCCCTGGTCTGCTGTGTGGTGTCAGGTGTGTTGTGAACAGAAGAATGACTGAATGGCCTTTGGAGTTAGCTTAAACTACAGGCCAGATATTCTTCTGTAATTATATAGCTATATGATGTTGGGCAAGATGCTAATCTGTCAAATGGGAATGAGGCTGTATGTCCTTGATTTCTAAGACCCCTCAGTTTAATAACACCTTGGAGGAGATGGGATTACATTTCCTCATTAAATTATTCATAACTTGTAGCCAAATGTAAAGTGTTTCCTGGTTACAGAAATGCTAATGTGATTTTTCATAAAAGCACATTTTAGAGCTGGCTACATGCCTGTAATCCCTGTAATCCAGCTTCTTGGGAGGCTGAGACAGGAGAGTCACAAGTTGAGGCCAGCCTCAGTAATTTAGTGAGACTGTTTAAAAAAATAAAAAGTGCTGGGCATGTAGGTCAGTGGTAGTGTCCCTAGGTTAAATCCGTAGTACAAAAAAAAAGAAGGTACATTTCAGAAGAAAATCAATGTGGGAACATTCATCTTAGGAAGATTAATAAGATAATGTATGTTGACTGCCCATCCAAGGTAATATTCAGTGCATTGTAGCTACTGTTAACAGATGAAAGGGCATGACAAGTAATTTGGGAACATCTGAAGAAGAATTTTAAACAACAGGGTCATATGTGACCAGGAACTGAACTAGGACTAGAATGAGAGAAAAACAGAAGAGATAAAAGTTCAAATAATTTGCCAGGTGCAGCAGTGCATGCCTTTAGTGAGGCCCTAAGCAACTTAGTGACAGTTTGTCTGAAAATAAAAAATTAAAAGGGCTGGGGGTATAACTCAATGGTAAAGTGCCTGTGGGTTCAACCCCAGAACCCCCCTTTCAAAAGAAAAAAAGAAGTTCAAGTAATGTTTTGGAGATCAAATGAGTATGAATATAGGGTAGGTGGGGACACATTGACTCCTGTGCTATCTTTTGGGCATATTAAAGTATTTCCAAAGTTATTGCTGCCTGAGCTGTTAATTACAGCAAATGAAATAAAGCATTGGTTAACTCACAGGTAAAAAATGAAAACCCTATGGTATATTTACTTTTTATTGTTTTGTTTGTTTTGGTTTTTTGGGGGGATGGGTGGCTAGCCAGGAACTTGTTATTCATTTATTAGTTTCCTGTCTGGCCAGGAAATTCTTTGCCTACATTTCAAACATCTTATGTTTTGATTAGATTGATACAGAATTTTTAGCTCTTCTTTCTTTCTTTTCTTTTTTTTTTTTTTGCCCCAGGTCCAGCAAGACTATGAATCTCTGTTCCAAATGCTTTGCTGGTAAGTGCAGAAAAGGGTTTTTTACAATTTATTTTTTTTCTTCTTTTGGCTATTTTTAAAACTATCTAAACCATTTGGCGCTTTTTGAATTTATGCATGGGAGTTTGTTTTCTAAGCTTGTGTGTAAAAGCAGTTTCTCCTCACCAGGGTAGTTGCATATATTTGCCTAGGACTGTTGAAATAGTTTTTCCTGAGTGAAAAGGAATTTCACCAAACTTTTCTCCGTTTATTGTTGGTGTACAGTGGAATTATAAAAATGTGGGTGTTTTAGAAGGATAATATGTATTCATCTCTGCTCTTGACTTGAGTGATCAGTGGTGAATGTTACTTTATCAAAGAGAATACCAGAGGAAGAGCATTTTCATGTTGGAATCAGAAAGAGAATCGTGCTGAGTTAGCTCCTTCTAAAATCAAATCCCTCATTTGAAATCACCTTTGGTAAGTCACTTAATCTTGGTGGACCTTAGATTCATCATTTGTAGAATGAGGAACTGGGGCTTGATATTTGCTGACGACCTTGCCCCCAAATGCTGATTGATTCCTTGAATTATGACTCCTTCATGAAGTTAAAACCTTCAGTTTTTTTTTAAAGAACTTTATATTTAGTGATTTTATATAAAATAGCCAAGTTCTTTACTTATTATGTTATGTTTTACTTTCCTTCTTTATTCATTTTGTCAAAGGTAAACAAAATAGGACACTAAAGTGGTAAAGATAGATTTTAATCAGTGACACACTTGCAATAGAGAGAAGAGTCTAGCATGAACTGAACTCAACTTCCATTTCCACAGAAGTGAGTAGGCCTATCAGAGGGAGAACAAAAGGGAGGGAGGTGAACTGAGGCTCAGTAGAGTGAGAGAAGTGAAAAAATTACAGAGTTGGCAAAACATGCTGATCATGCCATTTGTGTCTATTAGTAATTAGGTAGTTATCAAAGTTAAGATTTTGTTTTCCTATAGAGACTGGGAAATAGAAACGTTATCCTTTTTGGTGATTACATTGTAAAATAATGGCTTTCAGGCCATTGAGAAAGACACTTCAGTTCTGTAGGAGGAGAAATGTGTACCTCAGACTGACAGAGGAAAGAGTCATAGTTGTAAACCCTTTTCAGTTAATGTTCTAAGAGGGTGTTCAGAACTTGCCTTCAAGTGTGGACTAGAACAAACAGTAAATTTTTTTGGCAGCCTTGAGCTTAAAGAGAGATAGGTACATTTAGGGGGGCCTAGGGTCATCCTAAGGATGTAACTTTTAGCTGTTAGTATGTCAGTGTTTACTGAAGTCTTTTAATGTAGGAGCAGGGGTGGATGAAGTCATTTGTGTTTGAATCTTTAGTTTTCATAGGCCCAGATTGAGCCTGGTTGAGGAGGACTCAGAAAATTCTAACCAAAGAAAGATTCTTTGTCTGTTTGCATCTTCTATTTATTATGCTCTTTGAGTAAAGAAATAATCATAATACGAGTTTTTGACTCTTACTTTTGTGCCTCAGGGAATGGGTGGAAAGAAGTTGGGAGGGTTGGGGAAGCTGGCAGTTTTATCTGTTCAATTTGAAATTTATCAAATAGTTTGGGTTTTCAAAAGAAAAGTAACATTAGTAAGTTTTGGATTTTATCCAGATACTGCAGATCAGAAGAAATGCTTCCTCACTGATAAGAGGTTAACTTTACAGTAAGTATGAAAGTAAAAGTCAAAATGTATAGTAGACTGTATCTCCACAAAGAGATCTCTGTTGTAATTTACTAAACCTTAGCTTCAGTAGAAGGCTAGCCAGGCTTCTTTGAATAAAGTGGCTCACATCTTTATTTTATTCCTTCGCTCCTTCTTCCCTCAACAGCAATTACATGGAATGACTGGGAACATCTGTTCGCTGAAGCACCATTTTCTGTTCTTTTTCAAATTGAAAAGAAAAGAGATTTTAAAAATACATCTGTGGATATTGTCTTATTTTGCAGATAGAAAAGAGTATAGTGAATACATTATTGTAGAAAAGGCATGAGATGTGGGCAAGACAATAAGATAGCTTTGACCAAAGCCACTGTGACTTCAATGCTTTAAAAAAAGTTTATTATAAAATGTGCAATATATTTTAAAAGATGGAAAATCCCTTTAAAAATGACTTTATATACTAGTTAGTATGCTAATTAAACAGCTTTTTCAAGACTTCTTTTCAAAATAAATCTGTATGGTGAAAAGTGAGTTTATTATGTTTAAATGGAGTGAAATGAGAAAAAATACATGTATAAAGTTTTGTTGAGATACAAAGTTGTGGGTTAGGAACTGGGTATTACTGTAAAGTTAGCTGATCACTGTTTTGCCTTTGTGAAATATGCTGCCAAATGATGAGCACATGTCTCCCATTGACCATCTTCACTTCAGTATTTTTCTCTTTTCTCTATAAAAGATTCCTGGACTTGTTTGAATTTAGAGGAAGGGGGTAAGGAAAGTGAAATTGGTCTACAGAGAACTAGACTTCCTAAACAAATCCACTGACACGTTAGTTGTTGGCAAATTATATGTTAAATAATAGTGTTTTCTTGATATTGCTGGAATGAAAAGTGTCTGCTTCAGACATTTTTATGTGTATAGAAGAGGGTTCAACCTGGCTAAATTTGCTATAGGGTCACAGCTCAGCCAAAATTTCTCTTTTTGAAATGAGGGTATTATTTTTACTTTTATTGTTTTGACATAAGTCTTACCTTGAGCCCTGGTGTGGCCTCTGTTAACATTTAAAGGATTAAAATCATTTAAGACTAGTTTGATCACAAATGCATAGTATTCTTGTTTCTTAAAGTTCCCCTGACTCAAGACTTTTATCTCTTTTATTCTATGCTAGAATCTCTAGGATTTTAAAGACGATATTCTTGGTGAACACTAGGAAGTAATTGACTTGAGCATTATAATTTGAGGGTAGAATGGCTTTCAAATGCTCAATCTGTATTATTTTTTTCTGAGGTTATAAGTCTTTTAAAAAAAGAGGGGTGAAAGTAGAGAGAAGAGTTAATTTTACCATATTATTTTTTCCCCATTTCTTTAAGAACTTCTGTTTGCTATTTTTCAAATATTCCTATTGTCCCCCTTTTGCATGTTCTGTATTTTCCTTCCTCATATGACAATTTTTTTGTCATGTTAGTTTAGAAATATGGGCATACAGGTATGGTGGTGCACACCT
Source organism: Glaucomys volans (assembly GCA_020662805.1). Lineage (NCBI taxonomy): Eukaryota > Metazoa > Chordata > Mammalia > Rodentia > Sciuridae > Glaucomys > Glaucomys volans. Next base: position 10,177 of record JAJEJO010003034.1, read on the forward strand.
GTAATCCTAGCACTTGGGAGGCTGAGGCAGGAGGATCGCAAATTCAAAGCCAGCCTCAGCAACTTAGCGAGGCCCTAAGCAACTCAGTGAGATCCTGTCTCTAAATAAAATACAAAATAGGGCTGGGGATGTGGCTCAGTGGTGGAGTGCCCCTGGGTTCAATCCCCAGTACCAAAAAAAAAAAAAAAAAAAAAAAAAAAAAGAAAGAAAGAAATAAAGGCACATCTCTCTCAAGGTTAAGACTATTGTATGAGGAGAAATTGGAAACATCTGCAGTTTGGGTAAGGTCTCCTATCTTTGAGTTGATACAGTAGTCTCCTGAGAGTGTTAATTATTTTTATATTATTGCTAAAGAAAAGATTTGCTTAACGGATTTACTATTTGATGTTATGGAAAGGCTGCCTGAATTGTTGAAAAGGATGGCATTTAAACATTCTTTAATGTGTTTTCAGTTGACCTTACCACAGATCTTTCTGATTATTAAAGCTAGCCTGAGGTTCTCTTTTAGCCCAGTTTTGGCTTTTCTGTTCTTTGATTCTACTTGTCAAACTATTCTTTTCTTTCTTTAAGCACTTTTATCTTTTGTGTATAACTTTAAGAATCAGTAAATGTATGTAGTAGAAAGGCAATACAATTTCATGATGTAGTATTTATAGTTATGGTGAATACAATTTAGTTGTTGAAACACTGCCTTCTGATGTAGTTTTTCAAACTGTGGGTATTGTCACTCATTAGTAAGTAGAGAAATCACTTTAATGTTTCATGATCAGCAGCTTAAAAAGTTGAATAGCAAATAGTGCATTGCAAATATGGGAATTATTTTATGAAATCTGCTTCACATAAATACAAATTAAAATAGCACATGTAAGGTTTGTGATGTAAATGTACGTATGCATTACTGTGGCATATGATTCAGAAAGTTGGAAAACCACTGAATTTGGGAAATCTTGGGATCTCATTTTCTTTGTGATAAAATAGGGCATATGTCCTTTCTGACCTCAGGCAAGGGGTTAACCAGTTGATTTCTTGTGGTCTTTGTGAGTTCTGTGCTAAGAACTAGTTTGAATTTGTATTTTTGTATGTGAAAGTTTGATCTAAATCTGGTAGTGTACTTCTCTGTTGCAATACATATGAAATTCGAGCATGACATCTAAAGGGTAGTCATATATTTGTAAGTTTTAGTACTAACTCATCTTTGATATTTAGGGGACATTTAGTACCTAGATCATATCAAAGCCTAGTAATCATTAAAGCAGTGGTTTTCACTGAATGGCTTGGCTAACCTCCTAAATAAAAGTATCCGAGGCCAAAATATTGAACAGATGATCATAAGTGGGAAAGACAAACTTTTCAAGAACAAACTGAAGTGACTCCTGCAGAAATGTGGTGTTATCTATACCACCTACCTACCCTTAGAGATGCTTGTTGTGGGGGACAGAAGAGCATGGTGACTAGGAAGTAGCTGTAATCTATAGATAATTTTATACTTTAAGAATGTGAGGAGTGTGAGCCTGAACATATCTCCCAAGAGATGAAAGATTCTTTGAGTAGCACTCATGACAAATGCTTATCAGGCAAAGTTAGTATATGACTAATGTACAAAATGTGGACTTCTGTATGGATTTAATTTTAACCATTTTTCATTTATTTAAAAAACACTAACATTGATAGATTAAGAAGTACTTTATTGAAAAACCAAAGTAGACAATATCTTTTAATGGGTTTCTTTAAAAAGGAATACTTTCATTCATCACTCTGTTGATTTCCTGTAAAGTATATGGTTAGAAGAACTAAAGTCTAAGAGGTCTATTGTTAGTTGATTGATTAAAAGTGCAGATTAGGGCTGGGATTATAGCTCAGTGGTAGAGCGCTTGCCTAGCACATTTGAGGCACTGGGTTTGATCCTCAGTACCACATATAAATAAATGAATAAAATAAAGGTATTGTGTCCATATACAAGTAAAAATTCTCTCTCTATATATTAAAAATGCAGATAAAATATTTCTTCGTTGTAAGCTAATAGTGAAGTTTAATTTTCTGAAAATTAGTTTCAGTGTAACTCTTCATGTGTGTGTTTTTCACTGTGGGAAGAGAAATGATCTTTGTTTTATGGTTTGTGCCTCATTATTATTATTATTATTATTATTTTTTAAACTGAATTTTTTTTTTTTTTTGGCAGTGCTGGGGATTGAACCCAGGACCTTGTGCTTGCAAAGCAAGCACTCTACTAACTGAGCTGTATCTCCAGCCCCTGTGCTTCATTATTGATGAAACATACTAGAGTAGAAAAAACTACATGTTATAAGAAAGCATATTCTAGTATGACTCTAGAATCAATTGGATACTTATTTTTTTAGAAATCTGTTCTCAGGCACTTATAAAATGAGCTTTCTTAGACACTGGGTTCTGATATTTAACTTTGGAGAAACTGTTGCTATAATTCACTTATTTTGTCTACTAGCCTTTGCTAACTGGGGCAGAACTATAAGTTCTGTGTAGTTATTTTCATTTATTAATTAGTATATCTTAATATTATTACAGAGTTAATGTTTTAAATTAAAATTTGACTTTGGGGAAGGCTTAAGGGATGAAAATAGTAGTATTAAAGTGGGGATTCATTTTTCCCATTGCTACATACTTTGTATCTAGTCTGGAAATTACCAAGTTTGTTGCTATCAAATTTTCTCTCTCAAGGGACTGTTGAATAAGAGGGTTCTCTAATGTATGCTCTTAACATACCATTAGTTTGGGGATCCCCCCCTTTTAAAAATAGCATAGGGACATGAATTAAATGCTAATTGAGAAGACTACAAATGAATTCTCAAATATTTGTAGAATCTAATGTGGATTTTTGTTTGTTTTCCCTTTAGTACTGGGAATTGACCTTGAGTGCTCTACCACTGAGCTACACCGCAGCCCCTTTGATGCTTTCTTTCTTTCCTTTTTTTTTTTTATTTTTTTTTTTTTGGGTACTGGGGTTTGAACCCAAGGGCACTCCACCTCTGAGCCACATCCCCAGCCCTATTTTGTATTTTATTTAGAGACAGGGGCTCACTGAGTTGCTTAGGGCCTTGCTAGGTTGCTGAGGCTGGCTTTGAGCTCGCGATCTTCCTGCCTCAGCCTCCCAAGTGCTGGGATTACAGGTGTGCACCACCGCGCCTGGCGATTTTTTATTTCTTGAGACAAGGTCTTGCTCAGTTTCTGAGACTGGCCTTAAACTTGTGATCTTGCCGTGTCAGTCTGCTGAATAGCTGGGATTATAGGTGTGTGTGACACTGTGCATGGTTAGCACCACATTTTTAATAAGAATACATATAACGTATGCATTTGTGGGATCTACCTACATACGGCAGAGTTGGAAGATACTACAGGAAAAACTTAATTTTGATAGTCTCAGAGTAGGAATAATTAAGGTGATGTAAATTTTAGTTTTTGTCTGTATTTTCAGATTTAAGAATTATTGGCATAATTGTACAGATTATAAACTTCTAAAGGGTAAAGCGCAGGTGGAATATTTGAGTTTGATATACTCCCAAAATGGTTAGTTTCTTTCTGGAATGAGCAAAATAATGTTAATGGTAGCTTGGTGCATAGGAATCAAATGTTGACATCCAAGATAAAAAGTAATAAAGCAGCACTAGGCATAAGGTGGAAATGATAAGTAAACCAAAATGCAAACATTTTTCTTCCAATTGACTTGAGTTTCATAGTAATTTTCAGAAGATGGTGATAGATCCCCGTTTCATAGCAAATAAATTAAAACTTTTCCTCATGAACTTGCAACTCTTAATGCTTGGAGTTTTACACTAATCTCTTTTCTGATTCCATTCCCTGTTTGAAGACTGGAGTAGGAGTGGTCAGATACTATCACTTCTGAAAGGGAAGAGTTGTAGGTTACTGCTGAATTTAGAGCATCTACAATAAAAGAAACAGTCTTAAAAATGTTAAGCTCTTATTACCATGTATGCTTCCTTTTGGAAATTGTAAGAACCTTGCACCCATCAGTAATATTACAAAAAAACAAATTACCTACTCCAGTGAGTGAGATTTTGGCAGGATTGTGGATTCTATAGGCTTGTCAGACTTTTCTGATTTTTCAAATCACCCTTTCCTGAAAGAATGGCAATTGTGGCTCTCCTCCTTCTCCTCCCCTCTCTCCCCTTCCTTGTTTGTTTGTTTGTTTGTTTTTGGTATCAGGAATTGAACCCAGGGGCGCTTAACACTGAGCCACGTCCCCAGACCTTTTCATATTTTATTTGAGACAGGGTCTTGCTAAATTTCTTAGAGCCTCACCAGGTGCTGAGACTGGCTTTGAACTTGTAATCCCTCTACCTCAGCCTCCTGAGCAACTGGAATTACAGGCATGGGCCACCAAGCCTGCTGCGGCTGTTATTCTTACTTGAACAGGTTCCTTGTCATTGTAATTCTCTTGACTTGGTTGCTTTCTTACTTCAATTTCTTAAAAATTAAAAGCTCAAGAAAGATTTCTCAAGTGTAACACCTACATTGGTCATGTGTTTGTTAAAAGAAGACAATTCAACTTATTAGGGCTCCCTTAATCATGTTGTATGTGTTGTCTGGCATTTGGGTGTTTGAAATTCAGAACACTTAGAATATAATGTAATAAATATCCATAAGCCTGTGTAGAATTAACAAATATTAGGGTTTTACTTTTTTCTTTATAGTGTTAAAAAGTAAACTAAAATCTCGTAAAGTCTTTTATCTCAGTCTTCATCTTTCCACCTCAGAGACAACCACTGCTACCTTACCTTTGTATTTATACTTTATATTATAAATGGGAATTTATATAAGTAATTTCTGTTTATGTGTGTGTGACCATTCTGGGGATTGAACCCAGGTCCTCACATACTGACACATGCTGCTCCAGTTGTTCTGTGTGTGTATGTGTGTGTGTGTGTGTGTGTGTGGTGGTGGTAGTGGTGGTGGTGGTGGTGGTGGTGGTGGTGGTATGTGTATTAAAGCCAGGGCCCTGTTAACATGTGCTAGGCAAGTAGTAGAGCAAAATATCTTATTTTAATCAATGTCCTTATTTTCCTGGAACAGTCTCAGTTTATGATTTTTGTATCAGTAAGGATATTAATAGTATTTCTTTCTACTCAAAGTGTCCCACTTTGGATGATAAATTAATTGGTCATCTTCATTATAATACACTCCAATTTTTTATCTAAAATTGGATAAAAATTTATAGGGACATTTAAGTTGTTTCCAACTACTGTTTTTATACTACTGTTTTATACACCTACTGTTATACTACTGTTTTGTGAGCCTTCATATTCTGTTTTTTAAACAGTTGCTTGTTTTCTGTATTAGAAACCCAGTTCTTCATGGTATAGCTTCCCTGCTCTCGAAGAAAAGCAAGACCAGGAAGTTCCTAAATGTTTAGCAGCACAGGACTCTGGTAGTCCTTTCTGATTTCTTATTTGTAGTAATTTGATGTTTTACTAAAAAGCATTCTTCAATTATGTGGCTAATTATTATGCCAGTCAAAATAAAGGCAGCACCGTGTTGAAGATGATGATGTTATGGAAATTATGTCAGAAATAATTATAGAATTTCTAGTGGTAAACAAAATGCTTTTAGACCTAAGTAGAAAAAAATGTGATTATGTATCAGATTATTACAGAAAAAATACTAGAAATTTAGTACTTAATATTTTGTTTTGTTACATATTTTGGTACTGGGGATTGAACCCAGGGGTACTTTACTACTGAGCCTACATCCCCAGTCCTTTTTATTTTTTAATTTGAAAAGGGTAGTCTCTCTAAGTTGCTAAGATGGGCCTGGAATTTGCAGTTCTCCTGCCTCAGATGACAGATCTGTGCCAGCACATATGATTTAGTTTTTTCCCTTCTTTTTTTCCTTTTTATTTTTATTTTTTCCATACTTGGACTCAAACCCAGGGCCTCATACATGCCAGCAGTTACAGGGTCCTTGAAGACAGTTTGTTTTGTTACTTGCCTTTATTTCTGCCCACGTGATGATCTAAATAAAGCTCCATTCTCCATAGTGTTACACAGGATTAACCAATGGGGCATATGCAGTGTTAGAATGTCTGCTTATATTTATTTGAATGACTACTTATATTTATTTTTCTACTTTTTAAAGTATTTATTAATTTTTATAGTGTACATGCTCTTAATTTTCTTAGTTTTCTAGCGTTGCCATAACAAGTTGCCACATACTTGGTGACTTGAAACAACAGAAGTTTATTCTCTCAGTTTTGGAGGCCAGAAGTGTGAAATCAAGCTATCAGCAGGATTGGGTTCCTAGAATCTCTGAGAGAGAATTCATTCCATGTTTTGCCCCCAGTCCTTGGCATTTCTTGGCTTATATATTTATCATTCTAGTCATTGCCTTCATCATCACCTACCCACCTCCCTTTGTGTGTCTCTCTCTTCATCTTTGGTCTCTTCTGAGGACAGTTGTTATTGAAGTTCGGGCATATCCAGGATTATCTTATCTAGAAATCCTCAATTACGTCTGCAAAGATTCTTTTTCCAAATAAGATCACATTGACAGGTTCTGGGTAGACATAGTTTGGAGTTGGAGTATACCGTTTCGATCGATTGCACAAATATGTAACTACTTTTAAAAGAAATAAATATGTAAGAAGTGTGCTTCACTTTTATACTGATGGTATGCTTTATCAGAGAAGTTGAAGACTTAATTCTATGAACAGCTTTTAAGTTGGGTATGGTTGGTCTCCTTTTATGTAATTAGAAAATCCTCGATGGCATAAAAAACAGTATAATAGTTTACTGCTAATACTTCCTGTGTTTTGTATTCTCATTAGACTAATGCAAACTACATCAAAATGGGGCATCTTTTAGGTTTGACAGGAATATGGATAAATGTATGATAGGCTCAAGAAAGCACCATTAGATTTTGTGTGTGTGCTCCTCTGTCGCCTTGGCTCTACCTACTTATAGGGACTTAGAATAATTCTTTTATTTTTCCCATGTTTTTTTGGTGTATTATAGTTGTACATATTGATGGGATTTGTTGTTACATATTTGTACATGCATACAATATAACAACATAATTTTAGGAGTATCATTCCCCAGCATTTCCCCTCTCCCTTCCCACCTTCTATCTCCTGGTCTCTTTCCTCTACTGATCTCCCTTTGATTTTTAGGAGATCCACCCCCACTTTTGTTTTCCTTTTTAGCTTCTGCATATGAAAGAAAACATATAACCCTTAACCTTCTGAGTTAAGACTTCCTTCGCTTTATAGGATGGTCTCTAGTTCCATTCATTTTTCCACAAATTCCATAATTTAATTTTTCTTTATGTATATATGGAACATTTTCTTTATTCGTTCATTCATTGATGGACACCTATGCTGGTTGCATAGTTTGGGTATTGTGAATTGTGCTGCTATAAATATTGGTATGCATATATCACTGTAGTAAGATGATTTCATTTCTTTAGGGTAAATACTGAGAAAAGAGGTATAGTTGGGTCATGTGGTGGTTCCATGCTTAGTCCTTTGGGGAGCCTCCATTTTAATTTTCATAGTGGTTGTACTAGTGTATAATCCCTCCAAACAGTTGTTAAAGTGTTCCTTTTTCTTCACATTCTCTCCAACATTTATTATTTGTATTCTTGAATGACTGCCAATTTGAATGATGTGAGATGAAATCTCAGTGTAGTTTTGATTTGTTTTCCCTAATTGCTAATGATGTTGCACATTTTTTTCATGTATTCATTGGCCATTTGTATTTCTTCTTTAGAGAAGTGTCTATTTAGTTCATTTGTCCATTTATTAATTGGGTTACTTGATTTTTTGGGGGGTGTAAAGTGTTTTGAGTTCTTTACATATTCTAGATACAAATCCTTTGCCAGAAGAGTAGCTAGCAAAATTTTTTTCCTATTCTGTAGGTTCTTTCTTCACATTCCTAATTTTTTCCTTTGCTGTGCAGAAACCTTTTAATTTGATGGCATCCCATTTATTAACTCTTGGCATTATTTCTTGAGCTTTGGGAATCCTATTGAGAAATCCTATTGCCTGTGCCTATGTATTGGAGTGTTAACCCTATGTTTTCTGCTAGGTGTTGCACAGTTTCTGTTCTAATTCCTAGGTCTTTGATCCATTTTGAAGTGATTGTTGTGTAAGGTGAGAGATAAGGGCATAGTTTGGATAGCCATTTTTCCAGCACCATTTGTTAAAAAGGTATGTCTTTAGCTCCTTTGTCAAGGCTCAGGTGACTGTATGTCTTCTGTTCTGTTCTGTAGGATTGGTCTTTGTGTCTGTTTTTATGCCAGTGCCATGCAATCAGTTTTTGTTACTACATCATTGTAGTATAATTTGAAAGTCAGGTATCGTGATGCCTCCAGCATTGCTTTTTTGGCTTAGAATTGCTATGGTTATTTTGGGTCTTTTATTCTTCTGAGTGAATTTTAGGACTTGTTTTTCTAAAGTTCTTTAAAAAATGTCATCAATATTTTGGTATGAAGTGCACTGACTCTGTATATTGTTTTTGGTGGTTTGGCCATTTTAACAATATTAATTCTGCCTATCCATGAAGTTGGAAGGTCTTTGCTTGTTCTGAGGTCTTCCTCAGTTTATTTCTTCAATGTTGTATCTTTTTCATTGTAGAGGTCTTTCACATCCTTGCTTAGATTTATTCCTATATTTTTTTTTTTTTGGAGCCTATTGTGAGTGGAATTGTTTTCCTGATTCCTTTCTCAGCAGATCCACTGTTAATATATCAAAGCTATTATTTTTAAATACTGATGTTTGTAACTTGCCACTTTGCCAAATTTATTTATTATCTCTCACAGCGTTTTGGGGGAGTTTTTTTTGGATCTTCTAGGTATAGGATTATATCATCTGCAAACAGTGATAGTGTGACTTATTTATTTCCTCTTTTTATCCCTTTTATTTCCTTCTCTTGCCTAATTCCTCTGCTAAAATTTCTAGTACTATATTAAATAGGAGTGGTGAGTGTGGACATCCTTGTCTTGTCCCAGATTTTAAAGGAAATGACTTAGTGGTTTACCATTTATTGTGAGGTTGGCTTTGGGTTTTTCATGTATAGCCTTTATGATGTTGAGGTAGGTTCCTTTTATACCTAGTTTTTTTCAGTGTTTTCTTTTTTTATCATGAATGGGTGCTAAATTTTGTCAAAGAGACTTTCTTTGCATCTATTGAGATTACTGAGTGATTTTTGTCCTTAATTCTGTTAAAGGGATGAATTACATTTATTGATTGGTGTATAGTAAACCATCCCTGCCTCTCTGGAATAAAACCAACTTGATTGTGGTATACAATCTTATTAATATGTTGTTGAACACTATTTGCTAATATTTTCTTAAGTATATTTGTATCTAAGTTCATCAGGGATATTGTCCAGTAGTTTTTCTCCTTGAGGTGTTCTTATCTGATTTTGGTATGAATGTGATACTGGCTTTATAGAATGAATTTGGAAGTGTTCCCTCCTTTTTCATGGAATAATTTGAGTAATACTGGCATTAGTTCTTCTTTAAAGGTTTGGTTGGATTCATCTGAGAATCCATCTGGTCTTGGATTTTGCTATGTTGGATTTTTATTATTATTTCTCTGTCATTACAAGTTATCGGTCCATTCTGTGCCTTTTGATTCAATTTTGGCAGATCATATTTGTCTCGAAATGTCTCTGTTTCTTCTTGGTTTTCCATTTTATGGGAGAGTGTCCATTTTCAAAAGAGTCTCTAATGATCTGGATTTCTGAGATATCTTTGTTTTTTCTCCTTTTTCATCTCTAATTTGATTATGTTTTTTCTCCCTTTTGGTTGGTTTGGTTAAGGGCTTATCAATCTTATCTTTTTAAAGAACCAACTCTGTTTCACCAATCCTTTGAATTGTTTTTTATTCTCAAGTTCATTGATTTCAGCTTTGATCTTAATTATTCCCTTCCTTCTAGAAGTTTTAGAATTGGTGTGTTCTTATTTTGCAAGGGCCTTTAGGTTGTTTATTTGGATTTTTCTAAATTTCTTTTGTAGGTACTCATAGCTATAAACTTCCTCTTAGAACTGCCTTCATTCTGTCCCAGAGGTTCTGGTATGTTATATCTCTATTCTTATTTGAGTCTTAAGAATTTTTTAATTTTTCCTTTGATTCTTTTATCACATATTCATCATTCAAAGGAATATTAATCTCCATTTGCCCATATAGTTTCTGTAGGGTTTGTTCTGTTGATTTCTAGTTTCATTCCATTATGATTTACTAAGATGCAAGGAATTATAGCAGTTGTTTTGTATTTGCTAAGAGTTGCATTTCAGCCTAAAATGTGGTCTATTTTGGAGAAGGTTCCATAAGCCACTGAGAAGAAAGTTTATTCGGTTGTCATTGGATGAAAATATTGTACAGATGTCTGTTAGGTCCATTTGATTTATAGTATAGAAAGGGTAAAATATTCTCTGTGCCTCCTCTGCTAGGTACACTCTAGGGTACATGAAAGGTGCTTGCCAGGACATTGTAGCCGTGTTTGCTCAGATCTTCAGCTCCACAGCTGCAGCTACAGTATGGTCACCTCACAGTGGATCCTACTACCTCAGCTCTCCATCAGTTGGGAAACCTGGGACAATTTTCATGCACCAGCGCACAGTGCAGCCTCTGGATTAGCTAAGGGCAGATTGCTTTTCTGATCTCAGGTTTTCCAAACTAAATCAGTCCATTGCATTTCTCTGTGTTCCCCCTCCCTCTGTGTTGAACCAGAGCTGCTGCTCCACCTGAGTTGGCTCCAATGTCGTTTTTCTTTTTTGTTCAATGTACCCAAATTTCTGAGTGTCTAAGACACTTTGTTCAATATTGAATTTTAGTGAAATCCCTCTTTAACCTGCCTTGCAGAGAAACCATACTCCTGCTGCTTGAATCCTGAGCCAGGAAGCAACTAGGAATGTAGGCTTTCTCTAGCCTGCCATCTTGAGTCGTCCTCCTTTAGAGTAATTCTTGTTCTTATTGTTGCCCTTGTGTGTGAACCTTTTGGACACTTTACCTGATTATAACCCCCTTCAAGTTAAATTTTCATCCACATGGTGAGCAAAAAGATAAGATGTTATTTTCAGGCTATGATCTTAATAAAATGATCTATACCTCTGCCACATTTTGTATCATTTAAAAGCCTCATGCTGGGCTGGGGATATAGCTCAGTTGGTAGAGTGCTTGCCTTGCCAAAAAAAAAAGAAAAAAGCCTCATGCTTAGTTAATTCGTTCAGTGTTTAGTCGACCTAACTATATGTTAAAAATCTAAAGAATTATCAAAAGTTTGTTTTAAATATCTTAGTTTACTTTTAGACTAAATTTTAGATTCAGAGGAGAAACACCTTAAGTGTGCAGTGGTGGTGTACACAATGTAATCCCAGCTATTTGGGAGGTGGAGGCAGTAGTATTATAAGCTTGAAGCCCACTTGGACAACTTAGACTTTCTCTCAAAATGAAATGAAGTAGAATAAAAATAAAAATATATAAGGGGGAGTCGGGGAATCAGGCTAGATGTAGTTCAGTGGTCGAAGATGTGCCTTGTGTGCTGTAGACCCAGGGTTCAATCTCCAGTACAGGAGGAAAACCAAAACAACCTTAAAAGTTCATGTTTGAGAAAAATAGAAGACTTCTGGTTTAGAGAAAATTAAAAATAGTGCATAATCAAACAGGGAATGCCCAAAGATTGATACTTAGAACAAGAATTATTGTATGTGAAGCCTGGTGTGGTGGTGTACTACTGTAATCTCAGCAGCTTGGTAAACTGAAGCAGAAGGATTGGAAGTTCAAAGCCAGCCTTAGCAACTTAGCGAGATCCTTTGTGAGAATTAAAAATGAAAAAGGGCTGAGGATGTGGCTGAGTGCTAAAGTGCTCTGAGTTTAATCCCTGGTGTGTGTGTGTGTGTGTGTGTGTGTGTGTAATATAATATGTATTATATATGTAAAAAAATATATAATATGTGAAAAAGGTGAAAGAAGGGTATGGACAATTATATTTTTGTCTTTTGAGAGGCAATGAAATCCTGAAATGAAGTAATTGCAGTAGTAACTAAGATTGCTGTTAGGCCTTTTATACAGTATCATCTCATTTGATCCACAGAATGCTAAGGATTTTAAATCTTCGTTTTACATATAAAGAAAACTGCAGCTGACATGGATTTGTCACCTTCCAAAATTAAATAAATTTTAAAGTGAAGGATTAAGATTGATTTTAGATGTTTAGACTCCAGTCCTAATCCTCCCTACTCGCCCTTGATACTGGGAGTGAAGATACTAGATTTAGAGGGAATTGTACTGTAAACACCCAGGTGAAGTAGATTTAGATGGGATTGGAATAGGAAGATACAACAACGTCATTGTTTTGCATTTGTGGGTAGGTTAGGAGTACAGGCCTTTTCTGTGCTTTTTTCTTTTGGTTCAGGGTATGGTTTTTCTCTAGACCTCCACTGAAAATCAGAGAAATAGTGCTGGAAGCTTCATAGATGAGCTAATTTGGGAAAAGGTATGCTTGTGTGATGTGGGTGTTTTTGTCTAACACATTTTCTCTTTTGGTGGTGAAATTTTAGTTTGTTAACATCTTTCTTGTTCATATAACTTTTAGCTCATAAACCTTGCTCTCTGCACTGCTTATGGAGCACCATTTCTTTAGTCTCCAGTTTTTAACTTCTCAGAAGATTTTTTAAAAAAGAAATGTTTAGAAGTGTGATTTAATTGTAGGTCTGTTTGTGCATTGTCAGTGGAAAGGCAGAGATGAGTTTCATATTTCGATAGTGCAACCTATGGATTTCATTTGTTAAACCTTCTTGTTGGTATTCCCATTCTTGCATACATATGTGCATAATAGAGTTGAAAAGACTCTTGTTTCCTTCTTTAGCAATTTGGTTGAGTTATGGAAAAGCCTGTCCTCTGCCTTGTGTATTTGCTTATTTGGAAACCTTGTATAGTTTATAGAGACACTAGTGATTTTTCCCCAGACTCCCTGTGGATTTTGTACCAAATTACAGTCCAATTCCACCACCCAGTTCCATACTCCTGAGGTGTTAATTTGTACATTTCGATGCAGTTTGCTTCATCCTGTTTTTTGTAATCCAAACTGAATGTAACGAGCTATGTGCTTCAGGGACCTGGCTTTGCCTTGCCAATTAGAACAGAGTGGTTACTGAGAAAGAATATGTTTTAAATAAAACATGGCACCTCTGAGTGGGACTGGCACTCATTTGGGAATAAAAAGATAGGGTTTTAACTATTTTACTCACAAAGAAGATCTCTTATTAAAAAGATTAGCACCTTTTGGAGGAAAAAATAGGTTTACCTACACAAAATGGTTTTCTAAATTCCTTCTTTGTGACTAAATAAATTTTAAGAGTTGTCATTTATTTATCTATTTTTTTTCCTTCATGGTCATTTGAGACATGTGTTAGCAAAATTCTCCAAATTTAACCAATGGCTGCTGCATTTTTTTAGTTTTGAGCTGTTCATGTTTTGGAAGTCCATGTTAGACTTCAGTTTTCTAATATGGAAAGCCAAATTTTCGATGTAATAGAAAACTCTTTCTTCCCCAAAGAACCTTGAAAAGATCATGAAGAAAAATGTAAAGTTTTGTAATCTTATGTGAATGTTATTGTAAGGTGATAATACTGTTTTAGCCATCAATAACTTAAGACTGTTTTGAAGTTTAGCTGCACTTTTCACTCAAATACAGGTGTTTCTGAACAGACCTCCGTAGACTAGTTGTTTACTAGTTAGCTCCATGAATTGGTTCTTGTATTGTATTTACATCTACTGTAAAAATAGTGGATTCTCTTTTTAGTTGATACGTCAAATAAACTCTAGAATTCAGCATTGACACAAGGAAAGCATAGAATTATATTTGTTTTCTATTTTTCACACCACTTATTTTGAAGAAAAAATGGGATTGTATGAAAAGCTTTGAAATAAAGACATCAAAGGGGAAGGTTAGACATTAAAGACTTGGTGATACGTTTAAACATTTTAGTGTTTATCAATTTATGCAAGCAGGAGAGGAATACATTTCTTTGGAGCAGTTTAATTAAAGACCATATAGGACTTTACCCTATTCAAAAATATGTTTCTGGAACAATGAGCTGTACTAGAAGAGGCTAGTTAATCAGACTAACATATTTCTAACACTGTCCTGTGAAAGTCTTGCAAGTCCTAATGATGGTTTGAAGAGTCAGTCATTATGACAATATTACTAAATGCTCTGGGCTTCATTCCTAAAGATTAGTACTCAGTATTAATAATGCTTTAAATTGTTCAGTTTTCTGAGTGAAGGTATATTAAGGCTTAAATCTGTAATCTTTGCCTTACACTGTTGTTAACCTTTTGCTAAAATAGCAGACCAGGGACAGATAAGTTTGTTTGAAAATATTCCACATTTGTAGAGATCACTGAATCTGTCAAATTTATGTGAAGTGACAATGGTGTTTTCTTTGACTCATGGTTTAGGATCCAGCAGCTGTCCTTGCATGAAGCATAAATTAATGCCAGAAAAAAGAATGTTTCTCAAAAATTCTTTTAAGACAAGCCCTAGGCTTCCAGAGGCAACTGAAAGCTATATTACCCATTTATCCTATTCCCAGTCACTTAATCGTGTACTATCATAAGTGTTTTATGACATTTTTTGTTTTTAGGTGGTCTAGAAGTGTGAGTTTCATTAATTGGGGGCTACTAGGAAATGACAGTGAAAGAAATCTTAGAAACTTTCCTGTCCAAAATACTGGTGCTCATTCCAGATGTATACTGAATTAATAAGTTTCAAAATAAACTGAGGTGGTGATGACAAAGTGGCTTGTTTTTTAACTTTTATTTTTGTATTTGTGTTTTCAACATTTGCCCTCCTCCTTGAAAATGAGACTAGAAAGAAAGCTGTAGAGTGGTAACAACCCTGTAAGGGTTTATATGCCCTTGTCCATTTACTTTTAATACATTTGCTGATTATCTTGTAAAGCCACAAATCTATTCATTGTTCTATGGAGTTCGTACAGTTGTCAATGTGTGTTTTTGTGTGTATGTGTGCTTTTGTTTACTCTATTTTGAGATATGTTGATTACAATTTTTAAAAATATCTTTAAAATTTTTCTTAAACATAGGGGCTTGCATTTTATACAAGATTTAATCTCATATACCATTTAAAAGCAGACTTAAATGTTCTAAAAAATGTTTTCTACATGATTCATTAGTATCTTAAAGAACACCTTGTCACACTTGATAGAAGTTCGTACATTTTTAAACTCAAGGTGGTGTTTTATGTCCTAAGATACATATTCTGTGGAACACCCACCACCCCCCTGTGGTGTCTTTCTGTCAAGTAGCCTGGTTTTTATATAGCACCACAAGCCAGACAAAATTCTCTCGTTATTCTTTTAAAGATCTTGCTGGAGGAAGAACCATCAAAGAGAAGAGAAAGACATGTGCAGTGTCCCATGCCTGTAATCCCAGAAACTCTGGGGGCTGAGGCAGGGAGGTTGCAAGTTTAAGGCCAACCTTGGCAACTTAGCGAGACCCTGTCTCAAAATTTAAAAAAAAAAAAAAAAAAAAACCAGATAGGACTAGGGATATAGCCCAGTGGTAAAGTGCCCCTGGGTTCTGTCTCCAGTGTGTGTGTGTACACATATGTGTATGTGTGTGTATAAATATATGGAAGGAATGCAAATGAGAAAAAGCTTTGTGTCCTTCCCTTAAACCCAGTCTGTCTTCATTGAAAGTCAGAATTTGTAAATGCAGTGTTTTAGAGATGTTGCCTCTTTTAGTTTGGATAGCAGTTTAGGAACTTAGATTAGGATAGTCCTGGTTACTTACTAGTTTTTCTTTCTCTTTTTTTTTTTTTTTGAATTTAATGTTTAGCCTGGGTACTGCCTCAGCTGTCAGTAAGAATGAATCAGGTTTAATCAAAGCTGACCCTAAAGAAGATGAAGAGGTTAGCTCCTCAAAGCTTCATCTTTGGGGCTCAAAGATCCTTTTTTAAAGTGAGGGAGTATATTGGTGATCGAGCCTCGAAGTACTTTCCCACTGAATTATATCTCAGTTCTTTTTATTTTTATTTTATCTTGAGACAGGGTCTTGCTAAATTGCTTAGGGCCTTGCTAAATTGCTGAAGCTGCCCTCAAACTTGAGATTTTCCTGCTTCAGCTACCTAAACTACTGGGATTACAAGTATGGGCCACCATGCCTGGCCACAGTAGGCTTTTATCAGGAAAAGAGTAAGGCAGGAAGGCTGTGTGTCCATTGCCATCTTTGTCATCCATGGGCATGTGCCCTTTTATCTCTCTTGAGAATACCCTCTGTGGCTAAAGACTAAGGAAAGGCATCGGATATTCTGGTTAGGTAAATCTAAAGTAAGATTCAGTGAAAGGATTAATGAGGGGAAGAGGAGTAAAAGAGAGGGGACAGAGAAGGACAATTCAAAAAGACCCCTGTTACAAGTGAACCATATAATATCTAGAAAAATAGGAAATGGAAGCAGGTAATTTTGGACAAGAGAAAATTTTGCATTGGATCGTTATTGACATAGACTTACTTATTAGTGGCAGTCACTAACTTTTTGAGCACACCAAATGGTATATTTATAAGACAAAAATTAATGTCTAATAATAGTTAAATATTTGACTTTATATTAAGCAGTCTTTTCTTTTTTGAAGTTAATATGCTGAGCTATTGAAAAACATAGCTTTTTGTTTGAATGCTTTCTATTGGGACATTTGGACACCCAAGGCATTGCTGATCAATTCCCTCATATTAAGTTTTTAAGTAACTCTAGTTTTGTCATAAGTTCAGAGAACCAGCCTAATATCCGAGTGGTATTTTTGGTATCCTCGGGTTTGATATGCTTTGCTTAGTAGCACCATTGAAAGCCTGCCTGGGTTCTGTGTGTGTGTTTGAGATGGAGATAAATGCAGGGTGTTTTGTGTGGAGATTGAGAGTGAGAGAATGATGGGGGAAATAAAGGCACACAAGCCTTGTTTTTATTTTTTATTTAAACCTACAACCAAGGAAACCTTTTCAAAATATGTTGTAAAGGTCAGTTTTCATGTATTTCCTACTTGAGCTCCGTGTGACAGAATGGAGACTCTTTCACTTTTGATTTATAAGATGTTACTGTGACTCCAGATTTTGTGAACTGACATTGTGACATTGTTAGCATTGTTTTCTTTTTTTCTTTTCCTTTTCCTTTTTTTTTTTTTTTTTTTGGTTCCAGGGATTGAACCCAGGGGCAGGTAACCACTGAGCCACATCCCTGCCCCTTTAAAAATTTTATTTAGAAACATGGTCTCACTGAGTTGCTTAGTGCTTCCCTAAGTTGCAGAGGCTGTCTCTGAATTCTCTCCTCCTGCCTCAGCCTCTTGAGCTGCTGGGATTACAGGTGTGCATCACAGCACCTGACTATAATTAGCATTTTTGTCTTTTGTGTGGCCATACCCTTAAAACAAAAAACAAAGACCTAGTTTACATTTTACAGAGGCCCTTCCTTCTAGGCCTTTGTTGGACAACCAACCGAAAAAAGCACCAACCTTATAGAAGTAATTGCCTAGATTTTTCAAAAACAAAATTGGCAGTCCCCCCCCTCCCCTGTTTCTATACAGTATGAAGTCACCAAGATAGCCTTTCTTGAGAGTTTAAGACTGTGGTCTAGTCTTCTTAGTTTTGTGCCTCAGTCATGGTTGAGGAGAGGAAAGCATTAATTTTTCTTGATTGATCTCTTTTAATTCTCCAGTGCTTTGTCACAGTATTTAGAAGAATTCATTTTTATACTGCTTTAAAAGTGTTTTGCAACAATGTATGAATCTTGAGAATATTATATTAAGTGAAATAAATCAGTCCCAACAGTGTACAATTGTACTTAATGTGATTGGTGGAATTAGAATGGTGGTGGCCAGGAGCTAGAGGATGGGGGAAAGGGAATTTTTTGGTATGAGGGATTGAACCCAGGGGTGTTTAACCACTGGGCTGCACCCTCAGACCTGTTTATTTTTATTTTGAGAACGGTCTCAGTAAGTTGCTTACTCACTAAGCACTAAGTTGTTGAGGCTGGCTTTGAACTCACAATCCTCTTGCCTCAGCTTCCTCACTGGGATTACTGACATGCCCCACCACGCCTGGCAGGATTGTTGTTTAATGAATATGGAATTCTGTTTGGGAAGATAACAGGAATTCTCCAAATGGATGGTGGTGACAGTTGCACAAAAATATGAGTGTATTCAATGCCACTGTAACTGTGCACTTAAAATATGGTTAAGATGGTAAATTTTTTTACCATATATTTTACCACAATTAAAAATAACAATTAAAATTGTGCTCAATTTTAGAGTTTTGAGTACAATTGTTCCTGGAGTCCTAGGCCACTTTGGGGAGTCCCATCCAATCAGGTTGGGTCATTTGCTTCAAACAACCATATATATATATATACTAAAATTGTAATGATACAAGGAAGATTAGCATGGCCTACATGTAGTTGGGTGAATGAAACAAGTGTCCTCAGCCATGCATTCAGGGGCATTAACGTGTGAGTTTCAGGTTTAAAGAGGGGAAGAATTGGGGCAGGGAGCAGCAGGTATGTATGAGTAAGCAGTCTTGATCAAACTTGGTCCAGTTGATCTTTAAGGATTGGCCATGGAGAGCTTTCTTGGCAGCTGTAAGAAAGTTACTGTTGTCTGTGTGTGTGTGGGGGGGGGGGGGGGGGGGTTAGTTTTGACTCACCACAAGATGTTTACCGATCAGATCTGTTGTTTTTGGAATTTAAGGGGGACCACAGCAAAGAGTGAAAAGCAAGATGGCCTTAGTTCCTTAAGGTTTCAGCCAATGACAGAAGACTTGGTAAATGCTCCAGGAATCTGGAACAGGACTTTGTAAAAGCTGGCTGTTGACAGTCTGTTGATTATGATGTTCCTGCAAATCCTGCAAACATCTTACTGTAATTTTGGTGCCTTTGGTCTTGAGATGGAGAAATACCGGCTTTACTCAAGGATTAAGGTAGCAAAGGAAGCAGGTACAAAATGAAGGCAAAGATGCCAAGCTGTTATCCCGCTTTTGGTTTCATATTGAACATGGAGGCCCAAGTTAAGAGCCAGTGTTTTAGAAAAAGCAGGAGTCCATGATTTTTTTCTCCACATTTGCCAAGAATCTCTTTTAAAAATGCATTTTATTAACCAGAGATTAGGCATGCATAGTTCTTGTTCTATGCATCCAGTAAACTAGTCATCTTCAGTAGAACAAAAATAAAAATATTTCCACAAATAAAAATGAGAATTAAAAACAAATTTAATGTTTTCCTTCTTCTTTTATCTATATGTGATGCAATACTAAGTGTTGCCTACAATTAAATCAAAGAGTGGTATAGTAGCTTTCACTTTGGGCAGCTACTCAATCTTGGAATATCAGTTTCCTCATTTATCAAATGGGGCCATTTTAACTCTCACTGGGAATCAAACTAGATGATTACATGAAATCTCTTAAAATTGTTTTATTAAAGTACTACATGCATATAGTTTATTAAGTAAAAATATTAAGAGAAAATTGAATTGAATTGAGAAAAATATTAAGTAAAAATTGTAAGAGAATGATTCCACCCTTTTCTGATCACTTTAGTTTCCCCAGAAGCAGTGACTTTTAATTTTTTCTGTTCTTTCTTCTAATTTTACACTTCTCTGTTTGATTAATATATATGTATTGCACCTTTTTGATTATCACTTTAGACATTGTTTACTTCTTATTGTGATATGTGAAGCCTTTGTTTTTTTAGACCATCCTTTCTTATCTCCTCACCAGTGTATTTATAGTGAGATTTTTGGTTAAATAATTCTTTAGTTTTTTTTGGTACTGGGGATTGAACCAAGGGGCACTCCATCACTGAGCTACATCCCCAGCCCTATTTTGTATTTTATTTAGAGACAGGGTCTCACTTAGGGCCTCGCTAAGTTGCTGAGGCTGGCTTTGAACTTGCAATCCTCCTGCCTCAGCCTCCCAAGGACTGGGATTACAGGCGAATTCTTTAGTATTTAAATAAATATTTAGGGTACCTAAATATTATGACTCATGGGGCATTTTAGCATTCTATGGTATTTCTTTTTCTTTTATTCTTTTGTTTCCCTGAGGATTTTCTAGAGACAGGGAAAGAATGTTCTATCTTTCTTCCATTGTGTTCAGAAAACATATTTAATATGATTACAATTTATTTGAAATAAATTTTACAGCCCAAAATATGTGTTGGTAGATGTCATATATGCCCTTAAAATTATTGTACATTCTGTTATTGTTAGGTGGTATATTCTATAAAATGTGTCAGATTAAATTGGCTAATAATGTTACCAAATTTACAAAGTTTTAATAGATTTTCTGCCTGTCTGCCTCTTGTATCAGTTATGGAGAAAGGATATTGAAATGTCTAATTTTTCCCCGTTTTATCATAGTTTGCACCATGCATTTGGAAGCTCCTCCCAGAATCACATCTTTATGGATGCATATCATAGGATATTTACATCTTTATGAATTGATTCTTACCTAATATAAAATGATCATGTTTATCCCAGGAAGTGTTATTTATTGGAAGTTCTACTTTTGAGATTAATTTAGCTACTTTAGCTTCCTTTTGGTTAGCATTAGAATGATATATCTTATCTTTTTTTCTGAGTAGTGCTGGAAAGTGAATCTGGGGCCTTGCATATACTAAGCACAAGTTCTACCATTGAATGATACCTCCAGCCCCAGTATATCTTTTCTAATCTTTACTTTGTAACCTTTTTGTGTTTTTATTTATTTATTTATTTATTTATTTATTTATTTAATTTTTTTGGAACCAGGGATTGAACTCAGGGACACTCGGCCACTGAGCCACATCCCCAGCCCTATTTTGTATTTTTATTAGAGGCAGGGTCTCACTGAGTTGCTTAGGGCCTCGCTAAATTACTGAGGCTGGCTTTGAACTCGCGATCCTCCTGATTCAGCCTCCCAAGTCGCTTGGATTACAGGCGTGCGCCACCACGCCCGGCTGTTTTTTTATATTTAAAGTGCATTCCTTGTGCTTGCTTCAGCAGTATATATACCAAAAATTGGAACCATACAGGGAATATGAGCATGGATCCTTTGTAAGCTACCTATATAAAAAACAGAGAAGGATCTCAAGTAAACAACCTAATGATGCACCTCAGGGAAGTATAAAAGCAATAATAAACCAAATCCAACATTTAAAGAAGGAACATAATAACCCAGAGCAGAAATAAATGCAATAGAGTCTTAAGGCACAGGATATTTTAAAATGCATTCTACTAACCTAGCATTATCCTGATATTAAAGCCATACAAGAACACAGCAACAAAATAAAACTATAGATCAATATCCTTGGTGAATATCGATGCAAAATTTTTCAACAAATTACTCACATACTGAATCCATGAGTGCATTAAACATTTAATACAATGTGTGGGATTTATCCCAGAGATTCCAAGGATGGTTTAAAATACGAAAATCAAGATTTTGATACCTCATACCAAGAGAATGGAGGATAAAAACCATATGATCATTTCAGTAGACACAGAAATAGCATTTGATAAAGTTCAGTATCCCTTGATGATAAAAAAGAAAACTCAATGACTTAGGTATAGAAGGTAGAAGGTACGTACCTCAACACATCATCTTTGCATTGCGGGAACCAAAAGACCTGACAAGTACAACTTGCAGGAGGAAAGTATATTTTGGCTCACAGTTTCAGGGGTTCAGTCCATGGTTGGCCAGTTCCATAGCTTTGGGTCTGAGATGAGGCAGAGATTCTTGGCAGAATAGCATAGTGGAGGGAAGCAGTTCAAGATATGACAGTCAGGAAACAGAGAGCTCTGCTTATCAGGGAAATTATGTAAAATCCAAAGACATACATACCCCCAGTGACCTGCTTCCTCTAGCCACATTCTGCCTGCCTACCATTACCACCCAGTTACTCAGTGTATTTATCCAGTGATGTGAATTAGGTTATAACTCATAATTTAATTATTTTGCCTTTGAACATTCTTCCATTGTCTCACAATGAGCTTTTGGGGAGGACACTTCATATCTCAAAACTGTAACAGCTATGTATGACAGTCCCACAGCCAACATCTTAGGGAATGGTGTAAAGCTAAAAGTGCTTTCTTTAAATCTGGAACAAGACAAGGATGTTCACTTTTATTAATCAACATGGTATTGAAAGTCTTAGACGGGCTGGGGATATAACTCAGTTGGTAGTGTGCCTGCCTCACAAGCACAAGGCCCTGGGTTCAATCCCTAGCACCACCAAAAAAAAAAAAAAAAAAAAAAAAAGGAAAAGAAAAAGAAAGAAAGTCTTAGAGTAATTAGGCAAAAGAAAGAATTAAAGAACATCCAACAGGAAAGAAGGGAATAAAATTATCCCTGTTTGTAGATGACATGATTTGCAATGCAGAGAAAACCTAAAGACTCCATCAGAAAACTTAGAACTCATAAATGAATTTAGTAAAGTTGCAGGATAAAAGAATAGCTTACAAAAGTCAGTAGTATATGATATTCCATTCATGAACATGTTGAAAAAAAATCCAGAATCAATTCATGGTAGCTACAAAATAAAATAGGTGGGAATAAATTCAACCAAGGAAACGATCTTTACAATGAAAGTTACAAATGGCTGATGAAAGAAGTTGAAGAGGACACACACAAAATGGAAGACATCTCATGTTTCATGAATTGTAGGAATTAGTTATTTGGTAATGAAGATTGAACTCAGGGTGCATAATTTAATTATTAACATGTCCGTACTATCCCAAGTGATCTGCAGATTCAATGCAGTCCCTATCAGTGTACCAGTGGCATTTTTACAGAAATAGGAAAAACAACCCTAAAATTTGTATGGAACCATAAAAGACCCCAAATAGCCAAAGCAATCTTTAATAAAAAGAACAAATCTAGAGACAGCACAATACCTGACACTTTGAGAACACACTATAAATCTGTAGTAAATATAAAAGTACGTTACTGACACAAAAACAGACATGTAGACAACAGAAGAGAACAGAGAATGTTGAAATAAACCCACACATCTACAGCCACTGCTCTTTGACAAAGGTGCCAAAAATATACATTTGAGAAAGGTCAATCTCTTCAGTAATGGTACTGGAAAAACTAGATATACAGTAGAATGGAACAAGACCCGCTGTATTTCACCATGAACAGAATCACCTCAAAATGGATGAAAGACCTAAATATTAGACCTGAAACTTACTAGAAGAAAACAGCAGAAATGCTCCAAGGCATTGACACAGGCAATCATTTACATGTACAGGGGAAAATGTTCAATATCACCAATCAAGGAAATGCAAATAAAAACCATTTAAAAAAAAATAAAACAGCTATAATAAGGACTAAAAACTGCTGGTGAAGATGAGGAGAAAAGGGAACCCATAACACTGTTGAGAATGTAAATTATTGTTATTTTGTGAAACAGTATGGAGGTTCCTCAAACTAGAAGTAGAATTACATGTGATCTAGACATCCAATTACTAGGTGTAAATATCCAAAAGAAGTGAAATCAATACACCAAAGAGATACTTGCACTCCCGTGTTCATTGTAGTTACTATTCACAACAGCAAAGATAATGGAATCAAATGAGGTGTTCTTCCATGGACAGATGGATAAAGAAAATGTGGTACATAAATAAAAGGAATGAAATCCTGTCATTTGTGGCAACATGGGTGCAATTGAAGGATAGTGAGTTAAATAAGTCAGGAAGACAAATAAAACATGTTCTTACTCATGTCGAACCTACAAAGGAAAATTGATTTCATAAAGTAGAGAGTCAAATAGTGGTCACTAGAGACTAGGGAGGGGTAGGGGTAGGGAATAAGGGAGGTCAGATTATGGGCACCAAAATGTAGGATAAGTAAGTTGTAATGTTCTGCAGCACAATAGGATGACTGTAGTTTATAATAGTTTATCGTGTATTTTCTAAAGAACTAGATGAAAGGAGTTTGAAGCTTCCCAACACAAAGATGATAAATGTTTAAGGAGATGGAAATACCCTGATTTGATCATTATTACATACAGGTATGGAATTATCACAGTGTGCCCTGTAAATATGTACAATTAAATAAATTTTAGCCAAGTGTGGTGGCACTTGCTTAAAATACTGGAGACATGGGAGGCGGAGGCAGAGGCAGTTGAATCACAAGTTCCAGACCAGCCTCAGCCTCACCAGCTTAGCAGGGCCCTGTCCGAAAATTTTAAAGAAGGATTGAGTTTGTAGCTCTGTGGTAAAGCCACCCTGAGTTCAATTCTCTCAATCCTCATTACCAAATGAATGAATGAACAAATTAATTTATTTTGAATATATTTATTTTAAAAATGCATATCTTATGGGAAGCATGTGTTGGGTCTTACTTTTTTTTTTGAAATCTGATTACCTTTTGATTATATGGATTCATATAAAGGATCCAGATAATGGTTATAGTATGATTAGGTTTAAGTCTTAGTTTGGTAGATGTTTTCTGTTTGTACCATTTGTTCTTTCTCTTTCCTCTTTCCCTACTTTATTTTGGTTAAACTGAACATTTTTTCATTCCTATGTATCTCTTTTGTTTACTGACTTATTTTATTGCTTGCTTCAGTGATGTACCCTGTACATCTTTAACTTCTCTCAGTCTGTCTAGTGGTATGTTACTTCCTTTACAATGTATATCCTTTGATAGTATACTTTACTTTGTTCCTCCTTACTTTTTTGCTGCTGTTGTCATACATTTTACTTTTGCATAATTTATAAAACTTTTACTACCTTGTTACTATTTTTGTTTCAGTAGTCAGTTATGTTTTAAAGAGAATTAAGAAAGAATCTTATATAGTTAACTGTGTAATAACTGTGTATACTGCTTTTTCCGATCTGATAATCATTTCTAGTCTATTTGAAGAACTTCCTTTATCATTTCTTATGATGAAACACTACTGGTGGTGAAAGTTTTCATTTTTCTTTTCTTTTCTTTTCTTTTCTTTTCTTTTTTTTTTTTTCCTTGATGGTAGTGGGGATTGAACTGAGGGGTACTCTACTACTGGCCTACATCCCTAGCCCTTTTATTTTTTATTTTGGAAAGGGTCTTGCTAAATTGCTAAGGCTGGCCTCAGCTTGTGAACCTCCTGCCTCAGCC
The DNA here is from genome assembly GCA_020662805.1 of Glaucomys volans. Taxonomy (NCBI): domain Eukaryota; kingdom Metazoa; phylum Chordata; class Mammalia; order Rodentia; family Sciuridae; genus Glaucomys; species Glaucomys volans. Next base: position 35,312 of record JAJEJO010003034.1, read on the forward strand.
TCCCAAGTCACTGGGATTAAAGGAGTCACCAACTGTGCTTGGCCTCTAGCCTTTGTTTTGAAAATATTTGCACTGGGTATAGAATTCTGAGTTGGCCTTTTCCCCCAGGGTGTTTTAAAGATGTTACTCCATTGTCTTTTTTTGAATTGTTTGTGCTGAGAATTCTATTGTCCTTATTTTTCTTTCTCTGTAATTAACAGGTGTTTTTTTTCCTGGGATGCTTTAATATTTTCTCTATGACAGGTTTCAAGTGATTTAATTATGATGTGCCTTGGTGTAATTTTCTGTTTCTCATACTTGCAGTTCATAGAAATTTTTGAGCCAGTGTTCTTATACTTTTCATTGAATATGAAAACCTTACATGTGTTATTTCTTCACGTTTCATAACCTCCTGCACAATCTCTTTCAAGTATTCCATTACACATATATTGGGTCACTTGAAGTTATCCTATAGCTAACTGAGGCTGTTATATCCTCTTCTTGTTTTTCTGTGTCATATTGGTAGTTTCTATTGTTATATCTTTATGTTTACCAATCAGCAATTTCTTATTTCCTGTGAATTCCATCTATGTATTTTTTAGTTTAGAAGTTATAGTTTTCATCTCTAGAGGTTCAATTTGAATTTTTGTATCTTTCATGTCTCCAGTGCAACTTTAAAAATAATTCTTTTTGGTAGTTGTAGATGGACAGCATGTCTTTATTGTATTTGTTTATTTTTATGTGGTGCTAAGGATCGAATCCAGTGCCTTGCATGTGCTAGAGAAGCACTCCGCCACTGAGCTACAGCCCCAGCCTCTGCCTAACTTTTTGAACATGGCAGAATAGTTATTCTCTGTTTTAATGTCCTTGCCTGCCAATTCTAATATTTATCTGTTCTAGATCAGTTCTGATTGACCCTCTTATTTGGGTCATGTTTTTCCACCCAAAGTATAAGTTCTGCTGTGGCCCAGTAACCTATTTTAAGCCATTTAATGTCTTAAACAGGGAATTAGATGTTAGTACTTTGGTGTACTTCAAGGAGACAACATAACTTTTAATAGGTGAGAGCTTGGATTCTGGAAACATGTAGCCTCTGGATTTGTTTCTGGCTATGTCACTTGTCTCTGGAGAAGTTAGCACTTAGATTTGTGCAACAGATATCATAAAGTTCCAGATTAGAATGGTCTTATGGTAATGGTGAACAAGGGGTGAAATCTAAATTACACTGGGATAAGTCTTCGGGTTCTTGTTGAAACTCTCATGTGGAAAAAGAGGAAGAAGTAAATAGGACTGTAAGGTTTTCAGCTGTTGAACAAAACAAGAAAATTGTTGTGTGGTGGGTGCATGGATTGGTGGTGAGGAGATGTTGGTGAATTTGGTTTGGGTAATGTAGGAACTGTGTACGATCTGTGGGGTACTTAGAATTTGGAACCGTGTAAAAGGTCTAAAATCAGTTTTGAAGTTTCCACATTAAAATGAGATCCATCAATAAGTCACTGTTCATTAAATGTTTGAAAGGCAAAATAATAGAATTAGGTTTATTATGTAGTAGTTCTAAAACTCCACATAAGTGGAGGCCCTGTTAAAGCACATATTGCTGGACCCCACTCCCTAGAGTTTAAAATTTAGTCAGCATAGAGTGGGGCCAGAGCTATTTGTGTGTCTAACAAGTTTCCAGGTGCTGCTTTCGTCTGGGGACACACTTTGAGAATTACTGATGTAGGGAAGTAATATAGAGAACGTAAGGAGTGCTCAGGTTCTAAAGAGAAAAAAAGTAGATGTATCAAGTCACAGAGGTGGTGACCATCAGTTGCTACTTGACACCAGTAACCTAGATTCTAGAAAGGAGTTATTTTAAGATTTCCAGCTGGGTGTTAAACAGTATCAAGTGAGGTAAAGAGAAAAAAATGAATGACAAAAATAATCATCAGATTGAATAAATACTATTGTCATTTGTAACTTTAAAGAACAGTATCTTTCAGGTCACAAACATTTCACAATTTGATGAAACCTGTGGCTTCATCAGAATGTGAAAGTGCTCATAATTTTATACACATTTTCAAGGGGATTTCATGAATTTCATTGAGGTACTAGCATTCCAGTTAAGAATTCTGCTTTAAGGTAGTTTCATTAAGAATGATAGGTGTGGAAGCCAGATCTTAAGATGGAGAGTGGGGAGGAAGGAAGTAATTGTAGATAAGAACAGATAGTCAGTCCTTAAAAATCATAATATTTGCTGGGAGTAAACAGATGATTGTGGAATTTCTTTACCTGAAGGTCCTAAAATAAGCCTGTAGCAGCTCAGATATCTTCCTGTGTTTTCAGGGATACTGTAAAAAAAAATGGTACTCATTTCAGAAAATCAAAATGGCCTATGACTTTCCTGGCCACTTATTCCTCTGCTGCTGTCCAACTCTGATGTGGTTAGAACTGATGACACTATTTGATATGATATTATATCATAGTCTTTCTGTTACATATGTTTTCTTCATCTTTCAGGAGAAACACATTCCACCCCCCCCCCCCCCAAAAATTGTTTTTCCATCACATGCCACTTCTAGGGGAATTGTTTTGCCCTGTATTATATCTTTGTTGTAATGCTCTGGACTTGGTATCTTTTAAAAAAATTATTCTAGCTCTCCTTCTGTTCATTGTGTGACCTGGTCAAATGACTTAAATTTCTCAGATTTTTTCTTAAATTTCTCAGCTCTTTTGTTTGGTGAGGATGGTGATAACTTGTCTTACAGGGGGTCTGTGAGGACCAAATAATTTTGTGAGGCATTTGGTGTGAACTAGGAACCTAAGGCATTTACATTGTTTCTTATTAAGCACAGTGTAATAGAATTGGTAAGCCATACTGAGGTGGTTTGTTAGCTTTTTGTTACTGTGACAAAATACTTGAAAAAAATCATTTAATAAGGACTAAAAGTTTATTTTGGCTTATGGTTTCATAAGAGTTCAGTCTATGTTCACTTGGCCTTGTTACTTTAGGCCTGTGAAGGGCATCATGACAGAGAATGCATAGTGGAACAGAGCTGCTTACTTCATGGTGGTCAGGAAGCAGAGAGAGCAGGGTGTGGCCTGGGTCCCAATATCCCCTTCAAGAGCATGCCCCCAAAGATCTTTCTTCTAATAGGCCTCACCACCTAATGGTACCAAGCCTTTACATTGGTGACCAAGCCTTTGGTCTGTGGACCTTTGGGGCCATTTAAGATCCAAACTGTAATAGGTGGTCTAGATTTGTTTGTCATTCAGGCAGAAAATTTGGCTATAGTATCCTGAAACTAGAAGCTGGTGTAGGAAAATTGTTGATGTGTTTGAAATAAATGAATAGGATGAAAATGAAGTTGCTACCTACTTTTTACCTAGTAAATGCAGTAGAACCTTTATCTTTAGTTGTTGATAAGATGTGATCTACCTAGGAAACCTGTCAGTACTTTTTTCATATGCATATATGAAACTGTGCATATGTGCATAGTTGCATATAGGTTGAAATAATAAGGAAAGGCAGCACAATCCTTGTAAATATTCCTAGTAGGATATTTTATGCCTGTGCCTTTGGAGAAAATTTAAGTGTGCTGTGTATAGGACATACAGGGTATTATACTCTATGATGTGTTTCCCTATATCCAGTCCATAAATCTTGTATACAAATAAAATAGGGAGGCTGAATCAGTGGAATCCAGAATTAAATTTTTTAAAAGAATTTTCATTTGTTCTTTTTAGTTATACATGACAGTAAAGTCTATTTTGATGTATTTATTTGAACATGGAGTATATCTTTCTCTAATTCCTAGTCTTGTGTATGTACATGATGAAATTCACTGTGGTGTATTCATATATGCACATAGGGAAGTTATGTCAGATTCATTTCACTGTCTTTTAAAAAATATGGAATGCTTTATGAATTTGTGTATAATCTTAGTGCAGGGGCTATGCTAATTTTCATTATGTTGTTTCAATTTTAGTGCAAGTGTTGCCACAGCAAGCACCAAAATTTGATTTTTTTTTTTCCTGGAGCAAAGAATTTATGTCTATGAACAGAAAAAGTGTCATAATTTTTTTTAAGTGATGTGTTTTTTGACTGGCAAAATTTTAGTATAGAAATAGGAGTTCTGAAAAATGGCTCAGTTACGTCTACTGAAATACTAAATAAAAAAAATTTTAAAATCATGCTATATCACTATCATTACTCTAACTACCCAATCCTGGGAGCTAAATATTCGCCTCAGATAGAATTTTAATTGATATTTACTTAGAAACAAAATTGAATTGACATAGTTCTAACAATAAAGTTTTTGTTAAGTATGGATCAGACTTTCTTCCACATTTGTAAGATGCCTTGCTTGGCATTTGAAGACCCTCAGTTAAATGTACTTTATGTTTGCGTCATTTATGTTTTACAAAGGTGAATTTCCATAGGGGTAGTTGTGAATTATGGTGAAATTTCTCTTTTACACCCCACCCCCACCCCCACTGCCCGGGATTTCCCAAGCCTTAAGATGGCTGGTTCCCATTAATTTCATCCTCAAAGTAAACCCTTGAGCCTTAGCTTAAAGTACAAGCAGGGTTAAAGGGCTAAAGAACCCCAAATCTTTCCATCTGTTCTAACATCAATATTTTTACGCAGGTTCAGTGTTAATTTGTTGGCTTCAGTGAGAGTGTTACTTTGTGAAGAACTAAAGAGCTAAGTCCCTTCTGAGTAGAATGGAATAATGAGTACTTGAGGTGTGGCATTCCCATTTTACTTTCAGAATTCTCTTAAATGCAGGGCTTTGCTTTATGCTGCAATTTTAACCAGTGTGATGCAACATAGCCTAACACAGTACAGTGGTCCACACATTGAGCTTCTGTTTAGGCCTGTGACATTCATGTCCAGCAACAGAAAATATTTTGAACATTTTATTAATGCAATTTCTCCATAGTAGTTAGTGATGGTTTTCTGTAAAGTCATTTAGTCTGACCTCATCAAAATAGGAATGTTAGCATGGAATCATATTATAGATGGCTGCAAGTCTCGAATTCTGTCCTGCTATTGTTGTGTATGCAGGGTTAAAAACTGAGTTTTACTTTAAACAATTTTTAAGTAGTTAACATGACCATGTGTTTTCTGTTCCTTTTTAAAAAAAAATTTTTTTTCCAGTGCTGGGAATTGAACTCAGGGCCTCATGCATGTCAGGCAAGTACCTAATCATGTATTGTCTGTTGGTTGTAGCAGTAATTCACCTGTGTTGTTTTACCATTCAAATAATGTGAGTTTGAATGATATCCTGGATGCATATTATGGGTAGAAATGGATGTAATTTCATAGTAATGGTTAAATATGTAAATATAATTGAACTTTATTAAAAGTTTTATATTTTTTATGTGTACTTGACAAAAAATCATTTTCTGGAGCTGCTTTATACTTGTATCTGCACTTTGAGTTTTTATGCTAAGTTGGGATCACTTCTAGATCTAGAATTAAATTGAGACTAAATAGAGGCAAGTTCTTTAATCTGCTAATTTAAACTTAAGCTATTTTCTTCTTGAGAAAAATTAAACCTGTGTTCCTGAAACTTGAGAATGAGTGCTTTATGAAAATCAATTGTATTTGTTCCAAAATAATTTTCTTAAATGTCTCCTATTTTTATTGCCTTACAGTAAGTACTGTAGGAAAAATATAGTCCCCACTCACAGAACAATTTGAAGTCTAATTGGGAGATAGGCATAAATATTGAAATCATCGTACAATAAATCCTTGAAATTTGTGGGAGGTATGTTCTGAAACCTGCTACCAGAGTAGCATCTGTTTTTCTTAGTTTTCTTAACTTAAAATGGGGACCATGGTATCATATCTATTGAGATTCTGTGTTAAATAAAAACCATGAAGCCACACTGAGCTGATTTGCTTAGGCTCACTGACCAGCCTAGGAACTCATGCCTGCACAACTGTCCTGTGATAAAGATAATTCAAATTCATATTTAGCAAAATCATTTATTATACCCAATGAACCCTGAAACCCCAAATGTCAAATCCTCAAATGCCAAATGTTTAACGACACCAGTGTTTCAGGTCTTTGTTGCCAGCACACATTCACATATACCTTCCGCACTGTGGATGTTTACTTGTACTTGTAACTTCCTTCCTTTTGCAGAATTGCTTACTGTTCATGAATTACATCTTTTTAGCATGTACTCTGCTGATAGTCAAATAACCATCTCTGAACCTCATAGCTACCTTCTCATGTACATGCCTTCCCTTTTACCTAGAAGTTTGGGAAAGGCTATCATATTCTCTTACTTGCTTAATTCTAGGTGCTGAAAATTCTTTTATCTAGGTTTTTACAGAGTTCCACATTATTTGCTAATCATTTATCCTAAGAATTCTTTTCCACTTACCTCCACCTTAAAAATTAAGCTCATCACTGATTTCTAAGTTTTAGGCTTCCCTCTTGCCTGACAATTCTAAAAGCTTCCCTTATAATAGTTGCTAGTCTGCTTCTGAATGAATAGCCTCCTTCATTCCCAAGTCCTTTCTTTCTTTGACTTTCTGCTGTTTTCTCTGAATGTAGAATTTAATAATATTGTCCTGTTATTCTTTCTATCATACCTTTCTGAGATCTCTCTGTAGAACTCTTCCATACTACAAGATCAGTCAGTAATGCAGAATACATACAAGGTAGCTGTTAACTGCTTATTTTCCTGTAGTATTCCCCAAATCTCAATTACAAAGTCTCTTACTTTCTAAATCCTACTTTTCTAGAAGAATTGTCAAATATTTTTGGCTCCAGCCAGTGTTCCATATATTAAAATCCTTCCATATTTTGTTTGGTCTGTTACAGTTCTGTTTTTCCTTCTCTTCCATTCCCTTCCTCCCAGGTTTTGTTCTATTGTCCTAATTCCTGTAAAACAAAACTCTTGAGTCTAGCTCTTTACTCAAACCTTACAGACTATTACCATCTTCTCAAGAATCAGGTAATATAATTCAGAAGAAATAAGGATTTTGCAGTCTCTACCCCGACTCCTAACTCCTGTAGGTGGATTCATCTGGTTCTTTGGTAGTTGAAACACCCTTCTGTGCCACTGGATGGAAGAGGTGCCTGACTTATGAGATAGCTGACCCATAACCCCTGTAGTACTTGTGGGGAAATGTACACTTTTTATAGACACAGAGGGAAATTTAAACTGCTAATAGGTAGGTTTTGTTTGGGCCTTCTTTGATTGTGTGCAGTTTGAAGCAGAGGAACACCTTGGCAGAAAGAATAAAGCAGAAGCACTGAACAGTACAGATGACTGCACAGTCCCTAGGAGATAGCAAGCCATCTTTATTACTTTGTTTTACATACCACAGAACTGAACCAAACCAAACACCCATATTCAATGAATACTAACTGATTCATAATGCATTAAAAAATTCCTTCTCCGATAAGTTCTAAGTAAGTTGACCGTTTTCTCTTCCTATTTTATGTGGTTTTCATGATCCTGTGTCTTAGTGATTAAGGGTTTTGATTCAAAAGTCAGTATATCATTTACTTTGAGCTATAATTTCTTCATCTGGAGAATGAGAATAGTAGTAGGACTTGACTTGTTATGAGGATTCAATAAGGTATTGTGTTTCAAGCAAATAATACCTGCTTGTGGTAAGTGCTTAATCAATGTTACCTTATTGTGTACAGATGTAGGATGTGAAAATCTTAGTGTATTGCTTTTCAAATCATCTGTGGTAAAAGGTTAGTACTTTTTCCCCCCTAAACCGGTTGCAATCCAATACTTTCGTATTGCCAGATTAAAAATTGCTAATGATAAAGACATAAAATATAAATCCTATTCTTTATTATATTAAACCTCAGTGTTCTCTTAAGTAATAAAATTTTCTAAATTTTTCCCCTTGGTTTCTCTGCTTCTCTTAACTATAGACCAGTGACAGTTTGCAGACTGGCACTAATTTGTGGACTGAACTTTGAATTACACTATTTTAATGTATATGTACAGTCTTGCAGAAGACAGAGTATAGTTAGGAAATAAAACGGAACTATTCCAATAACATTTATATTAAGTATCCAACATTTCAACTCCATTTCTTGATTCTGGAATGTGTATAAGGGTTATTCGAAGCTTCTGAAATGCCTTCTGTTGGCATCAGCTACCACCAGTATTCCTCCGCCTCCCATCTTACAACCCAGCTCCTCAGCCTGAGAAGATCCTAGTCAGCCATTGGTCTACTAGTCAGCCTGTGAACATTCTCAGCAGCCATTGTCCGATTGTTGTTAAATTCCAGTACTTAAGAGATGCTCCCCGGCCATTTTCTTTCTCTCTTTCCCCCAGCCCTGAGAGTGGACACTCTGGTTGTCTGCCTCTTCCCCCTCCCCATCCCTTCCCCCCCCCCCCCCCCCCCCCCCCCCCCCCACCCCCACACACACACACACACAAACTCTCTCACTCACTTCTCTCTCTCCTCTTTCTCTTCAGGGCAGACACTGTTCGTCTGCCTAATCTCTTTAGTGAGTTCCCAAGTCCAGAGTGGTTTTTCTGGGCAGTGTTTGAACTTTCATCTTCCTTATATGATTGTCATTCCTTTGCTTCCCTGGTGATAAAATCATTCTTTTCCTGTATGTTGTGCAATTCTCCCCTCGTTACTTTTCAGTTTGGAAATAAGAAAACTCTACTCCCTGAGCCAGATAAGCATGCATTGCTGTAGATGTGACTCAGTTTTTTAAGTATTTTAAGAGTGGAATGCTAAATACAACTGCCTTGTGGGCTAATGTGAAGCATTGTGACCAGTATAACTTTAAGGATGACCAAAGCATAACTTCAGACTAGACTTCCTGGTTGTGGACAAAGGCGAAGCATAGGCAGAGGAGCTTGGCCTTTGGAAGTTCCTTCTGTGCCAAAGCAGAAACAGACAATGAATATTTGGTATGGAATTGTTAACAGTAGGATTTAGAAATGACAGTTGTTCTCGATGGCTGAAAGTCTCTAAAATGCCTCTTGTGGACAGGGTTGGGCATTTTCTTTCAAGTATTTTCTCAGAAATAAAACTATCCGATATTGTTTTCAGAGAAATTACAACTTTCAGTTAAGAAGCATATAGTAGTGCCAAGTATTGTGCTGAGGTGTTTTATAAAATGTATCACCTCTCATCACAGATTGATCCCCATTACTCAGAGCAAATAGAACTTTGTTTAGAGGGATTAAACATTCTTTTCAAGGCTTTACACTTGTGAGAGGTTGAACTTGATTCTGAATCTAGGTTTGCCAGACTCCTAACTTAATTTCCTTTTTTCACCTGTAAAGAAAACTGAAGAAAAAAAAAAAAAAACCCACAGCCAGTTACAGTGACTCATACCTGTAATTCCACCAACCAAGGAGACTGAAACAGGACTGCAAGTTCAAGGCCAACCTCAGCAACTTAGCAATACCCTGTCTCAAAATAAGAAATATGGAGAACTGGGGATGCAACTCAGTGGTAAAGTGTCCCTAGCTTCAATCTCCAGTTGCCCTCCCATCCCCCCAAAAAGTGACAAATAACTTTTTTTATGGAATCTTTTTGAGAATAAGTTGCCAACCATATGCTCCATCATTCCCTGTTTTAGTCAGCTTTTTTCTTTGCCATGACCAAAAGACCTGACAAGAACAATGTAGAGGAGGAAAAGTTCAATTGGAGCTCATGGTTTCAGAGGTCTCAATCCATAGATAGCCAACTCCAATGCTCTGGACACAAGGTAAGGAAGAACATCATGGCAGAAAGGTGATGCTGGGGCAGGAGGATTGCAAGTTCAAAACCAGCCTAAGCGACTTGGCGAGATCCCATCTCAAAATAATAAGGACTGGGTATTGGTTCGGTGGTTCGGTGCCTTTGGGTTCAATCCCTGGCACCCTACCCCCAGTGCAGTGGTCAGAATCAGGAAATTAATGTGGATACATTGCTACTATCTAATCCTTATGCCTATTTAGTTTTTTAAAAGTTAACCCAGTAATGTGTTTTACAGCATATGGCCTTATAATTTCTCTTTCCTTTGGGAATAGTTCTCTAATTTTTTCTTGATTTTCATGAATTTGGCACTTTTGGAGATTACAAGCAAGTTATTTTGTAGAATTTTATTTGATTTTGGTTTTATCTGTTATTTCCTTATGATTAAGTTATGTTCCTTTGGAGAGCAATATAAATGATGATGTTCTTCTTGAAACTTATATCCCAACGTACAATTTCAGTTTGACATATTAGTAATGATGGTCACATTTTTCATTTTTAAGATGAAATCTTCTGGCCTTCATTTCTGTAAAGTTGCTCCCCTTCCCTACTCCCTCCTTTCCCTAGTACTGGGGATCTAATTTATGGGTGCTAACTTATGGGTGCTCTACCCCTGAGCTACCTTCCCAGTTATTTACATTTTTTATTTTGAGACAGGGTCTCACTAAGTTGCCCAGGCTGACCTCAAACTTGGAATCCTCCTGCCTTCAGCCTCCATAAGTAGCTGGGATTATGGTACATGCCACTATGCCCAGTTTTTTGTTGTTGTTGTTGTTGTTGTTGTTGTTGTTTTTTTGGTACTGGGGATTGAACCCAGGGGCACTCCACCACTGAGCCATATCCCCAGCCCTATTTTGTATTTTATTTAGAGACAGGGTCTCACTGAGTTGCTTAAGGCCTCGCTAAGTTGCTGAGGCTGGCTTTGAACTCCCAATCCTCCTGTCTCAGACTCCTAAGTGCTGGGATTACAGGTGTGCGCCACCGTGCCGGGCATGCCCAGTTCTTCTTTATTCTTTTAAATAAATGTTTATGGGAAGGTGCTGTAAAACTGTAAATATTCCATCTCTGTGTACTATTTATTTAATCATTATGTGTCTATGTGTGTTTTAGTCAGCTTTATTTGTTCCTGTGACTAAAGGACCCAACCAGAACAATTTTTAGGGAAGAAAAGTTTATTTAAGTGCCCAAGGTTTCAGAGGACTTAGTCCATAGAAGGCCGGCTTTATTCCTCAGGGCTCAAGGTGAGGCAGAACATCATGATGGTAGAGTATGACAAAGGGAGACAGCTCACATGATAATAAGGAAGCAGAGAGAGAGGTCTCTACTTGCCTGATGGAAATGTATACCCAAAGCCACGCCTCAATTCCACCTCTTCAAGCCACACCCTACCTCTTCAGTTTCCATTGAGTTAACCCCTATCAGGGGCTTAATTTATTGATTGGGTTAAGGCTCTCACAACCTAGTCATTTCTCCTCTGAACCTTCTTGAATTGTCTCACATGAGCTTTTGGGGGACACCTCACATCTAAACCATAACAAATTGGATTCATCATTTCCTATTTTGTTTAGTGGATTATACTCTTTTATTACCATTAACTATTTTGATGCTTAAATTATTCCAAATTTGGTCTGTGGAAACCCTTTTCATCCCATATCTCTGTCTGTTCTGACATGTCCCTGTGACTGTTATCTTCTTGCATTCTGGCCCAAGATGTTCCAGACTTCGTCTTGTACTCTCTCTACCCCAATGCTGGGCAGTCATTTTCCCAAGGAACCCTGGCTCTTTTCAGTGGGAAAAAAGTGTTTAGAAGCCAAGATCTGGGTGATTAGAGCGCACATTGCTGTTGGAATGTTGTTGCTTCCAGACCTTCTCAGTGGATGTGGTTACGTTTACCTCTGTATTTATGTCTGTGTTGAAGTTTATTGTAAATTGTGAATTCATACTGATTATTTCATTTCTACCCAGTACCACAGGATTCATTTTAGTTTTAGTATTTTTCCTTACTTATTTTATCATGCTTTTTTCTTTCAGTAAGAAATCTGGCTTCCATTATCCTTAATTCCTCTGCAAATCTCTCCTCTTTGTCACCACCTCCTTCCCTGCATGGATGCTCTGTTTTTCCTTCTTGAACTTGGACTTCCCATTCTAGATAGTATTTTTCTTCCTTTCAATGTAGAGACCCTTCTCCTAATGTCACATGGGCTGTCAAATGAAATTTTTAAATGACTTTATTATACTAGCACAATCCTCCATCCCCCCACACTTTTTTTTTTTTGCAGTGTGGGACCCAGGACCACATGTAAACCAGACAAGTGTTCTACCAGTGAGCCACATCTCCAACCCCTTATTTTGATGTTTTTTGCTGCTGTGTAAACTGCAGCATTAAGAGTTTTCTAAAATGATTGTCCTGCTGGTAGGAGAGTACTAACTAGAATATCTAAATGGGAATGAAAAACATTTCCTGGGATTAGTCTGGGTCAATAATTTGTATTCTGCAAATGATTACAGAGCTATAATTGTTCCTTTGACAAGAAATTGGGACTTAATGGCTTGTCTCTAGAAGTCTCATTAGAGATTTAAAAGAAAAACAAGTCTTACTGTTCTGCAGAGGATGTGGAATGAAGTATGCTTCTGGGTAGGCAACGGTGTTTAGAATGAATGAGGGGGAAAAGTGGAAAAAAAAAAAATCCACAGTAAGGATTTAGTCCTAATTGGACTAGGCCTAACCATTGGTAGGTTATTATATATTCAACAAACGAAACAGGGTGAAGTGTTGGGTGGGGGTGTCCTAGAAACAGAGAATTCTCTTTGGAAGGGTGGAAATAATGATGAGGATGGGGAAATAGTTTCATTTGGTGTCTGCTGGTCCATGGGAAAAATACATAGGAAAGAGGGCTAACAGTAACTAAGAGGGAGGTTTGAAGTCTCTTCACAGTGGGAAAACAAGTACTCATTCTCAAGATTACTTAACTTGCTCATGTTTTCTCATCAGACCAAATTGATAACAAAATTTATTCTAGTCCCATGTTTTTGTAATATCCCAGACTGTAACCAATAATTTGGAGTCATCATGACATCCTACCCCTAAAATGTTTAAGGATGTAATTCAGTAGAGTTAAACTATATGCTATTTGGAGTTTTTTGTTTGTTTCAAACAAGAGAAAAACTTGTTGTAATCAAATATATAGTAGTAATCAAAGAAGTGAGTTATTTAGGCAAAAGAACTCATGATATTGGGAAAGGAAGGGTGGAAATTGGCTGAATGATTTATTGAAGTTTGCTCTGATTAATTCATAATCTTTTTTTTTTTCTCTGTCCTCTATCTTTATTCAGTCATTTGGGAGTTAATTTACACTGTGAATATCTAAGGGAAAGTTCTTTGATGGAAAAAGTGTTTAGTAAATTCTTACTTAGTGTTTATCCTTAGGAAACATCAAATCCCTTTGTAGTTCTTGAATAAATACAATATTATTAGGGTTAGAAAAATTAGAGGACTTATTAGAATGTGAAGTCATTTCCAGAAGAAAAATGTATAGGTCAGAAATCAGAAATGTATCAGATATTCTGGGTTGGGTTTGTACCTTAAATGGTATAGCACATGCTTAGTTAGCATACCCAGTGCCAAAGAAGCAAAACAAAACAATCAGAAACCCCCAAAAGTGTCAAATTTACCATAACAAGAAAATGAGAACCATTTGTAAATTCATTGTATAAATGGTATACTGCAGTTCCTTGCATTGTTCTTATGGGTTTTGAAAGTTGAAAGTCACAAAAGATTTTGCATACTAAGGCTCTATTCTGTTTCTTCTGGTGTTTTGAGGCCAGAGGAACCCATCCCAGTGACTGGATATTGACAGGAGATTTGATTCTGTGGCAAATATTACCTAATATATTAGTACTAAGGACCAGGACCCAGTAGGTCAGAGACCTTTACATAAATTTCAGAATAGGAAATAGAAGATTTGGAATAGGTTAGAATGGAAACTCCCACTTAAAAAAAGACTAAATGTACCCTGGTCTAAAACTCTGATTTCTCTTCAGTCTTTCTTGATAATGTGCATTGAAAGTTTGGATTTATGTTGTTAGTTTGTGTTTTTTGATAAACATGTGTTTGTGTGTATGTTCTCATAGAGATCCGAGTGATGCTAACTTTCCAGAAATACCTCTTTCACTTGAGTTTAACTTTTAATCTCCACTCACCTCACTGTTACTTTATGTTGAGTAAAGTACTTTTGCAGTTCTTGTTATTATTGAACCTATAATCTAGACCTTAGGTTAAGTGATTTCTTTTCCCCCCTAAGCCATCGGTCCCTCAGCTCTTACTGTATACAATTAAGCACAATTTGTAAAAGAATGAAATGCTGTTCTATGTATTTGTGTGAGGCAATGAATCCTTGGTTAGCCAGTATCTCACAAGTTGAGACTAAATATTTGCTTTTGTACTTGACTGAGAGTAGCCAGGTGAACACATTGAAGTTTATTGTTGGTGGATGGATGAAGTTTTTGTGCATACTTTGTAATGGTGTCAAGTTATTCTAAAGTGAACACATTTCTTGATTCATTCTAGTCATCATCTCATGTTTATTTCTGAAATTACTTTTTTTCTGAAGTAACTGTACTTGTTTTCCATATTTGCATTATTTTCCCTCTGGCCTCATAGCAGAAACAGGGTTTCATATTGCATTTGCTTCATTCTTCTAATTTTTCCTTATTAAATAATTGCCTCTCAAAACGATTATTAGGTGCATATGAAGGAAGAAAATAATGGAAGATCAAAGTTGAGTTATGTATATTTTTTCCTCCGCTTCCATTGAACTCAGTCTCCCTTCTGTTTTTTAACCTGCTAGGTTTGGTAGGACCAAGCTGTTTTACCAAACTAGGGACAGCACCTTTTCTTATGACTGAGGCACTAGCTGTTTCTCCAGCTGCACACACAGAACCCACAATAAAACTGGTTTTAGCTCATAAACCTCTGTAATAGTATCAATTTATCACACCAATCTACTTTTTTTAGCCATTCTGTTTGTATTTGTCTCTGTGAGCTCCCAGAAATAATTGATGACTTTACTCTTAATGAAAAAACATCTCCAGATGTCTGATAAACATTAGATACTGTGTTAGAATAACAGATGGGGCTGCCCAACATTTTTGGACCTTTGCAGGTATATGAATTGTGAGAGTGTTTTATTTTGAGACTGTAAAGAGTTAGGACCTATCAAGTATGACTTGAAATATTTAAGAGTCACAATAGCTATTATTTTATTTGAATGGAATTATGTTATTAGTACACTGATAATTGGACCAGGTGTTGTACTTTATGCCCTTTCTTTTTAAGATTTTTGCCCTATTAAATTATATATGACAAATGGCTCAATATCTTATTTTGGCAGGTAGAGACTTAAGTAAGAGGTAGGCGAGTGATAGATAATCCTCATCTCTGCTATTGACTGCAATCTAGGATTAGTTTTGTTAGAAGTCAACTAGAGACAAGTTTTGTGAAGTCAATAATGTATCACTTCAGTGAAGGTTCTACTTACCTGAATTATTGATGAAGTTTACCAACATTTAAATCTATTAATAAAGTGAGAATTTACTTTGAAAAAGCTTTGCACTTAGTTTTGTTGGCATTTCCCTGCCCTGAGTTCTTTTGTCAAATTGTCAAAATTATCAAATAACCATGTCACTATATCCATGGTTTTTGATTGTTTGACTGCTTGTGTGTGTGTGTGTGTGTGTGTGTGTGTGTGTGTGTATGGTGCTGGGGATTGAACCCAGGGCCTTGTGCTTGCAAGGCAGGCACTCTACCAACTGAGCTATATCCCCAGCCCTTGACTGCTTCTTTATAGTTTCTCATTTGCTAATTTGGTGAAACTCTCATGGTTTTCTTTTCTGTCACCCTTCAAGTGTTTCAAAGGGGCATAACACCTTTGAGTACCATAGATTATTGATGGTAGTTTGCAAATAGTTAAATAGCCCTAAGATGAAGAAAATTATATGGAATTAAAAAATTCTGCACTTCTTTCTAGGTTGATGGTGTTTGAAGCTAATTTCATTTCATTGGTGGCCCCAGAACCTAAACTTTCAAAAGCATGGGTTCACAAACTATTACAGTCTTATTTATGAAGATAGCTGAAGGATGAACGTTTGTGAAAGAGAGCTACCATCATATTTTAAACTTGGTACTATGATGATAGAAATATTCTATGTCTGTGCCATCCAGTGTTGTAGCCACCAGCCACATGTGGTTATTGAGCTAAATGTGGCTAGTGTGACTGAAGAAACAACTTTTGCATTTTATTTCATTTAATCAATCTAAATAGCTGCATGTGATACCCCCTGCCCCACCACTGTTAGCACATCTTTGCAGCTTTATACTGAGTACTAAGCTAGATGTTCTGAAGGTTGTGCTTTTATGATGTTCTTGAAGCTGAAGGTCAAAATACTGCATGGAGTCAGAAATATTTTTTATCATTCATCTTGATTTTTCTGTGCATTAATTTAAGAACTGTCTTCCACTCTTTCCTAGTTTTACATCTGGGAAAATTCTGCAATGTTCTTTTTCATCTACTTAGAAAGAATTTACTATATCCTTAGATGAGCAATACATTGACCAGTATATTTTGTTATAGGTTAGATTAATTTTCTATCTCAGAGAGACAGTTTTAGTGACCTGAGAGTTTATTGCCTACTGTCTGCAGGAAAATAATCAACTTTTGCTTCATTCAGAATTGCTGAACTTGAAGGAGAGGTAGCAACTTTCACCTTTTCACAGCAAATAGTTATTCTTTTAGCTATTCCCCGTATCCTATTATTCTTACCTTTTTAACTTCTATGTAAAGTTTTCTTCCAAGTATGCTGTGCTTTAAGAAAATTTCATATGTGAGTGAATTTGGAAGTTAATATTATTACAATAGTGTTTTTCTTTTACAAGATAGTCTTTTTCAGGCTCCTCTGTCAGTCACATCAAAAGTTTGTCATTATCACTAAATTAATTCAGGCTGTCAATTGAAATTTAATCAAAAAGGAAACCAATAATGATCAAGAGGAAAATAGTGTACCAAAAACACTATTTTTGATAACATAGTGGCTGAAGTGAGGCATACTTCATATAAGAAACTGGTCAGTTAGCCATGAACTAGTGAATGATTGCCTCACATTTCCATGGACTTCATTATAAACTGCCTCAGTTTCCCTGCTTGCACTACCACAACAGGAAATCTATTTTTGTCAAGTTTAAGTAATGAAGAGAGAAATAACTGTTTCATTCAGATTCATTCTGTGAATGAACTCTGTTTTTTAGCAGGTGTTGTGAAGTGAAGGCTAATTTGGCCTTTTCATAAATAGGGTCTTACTTATAGCACCAGCACCCTTACTCTTTATATAACCCAGATTAATTCACAATTGATAAATAGGCTTATAGGAAGATGAGCTTGGCAGAGGGACTCACCAAACATTTAATTGAATATAAAAACACTTGTAGTTGTAAAGCAGAAACACAAGGGAGATTTTTGAAGGATACTGTATTCCTTCAAGAAGTGCTTTTATATATACCTGAGAAATCATCACATATTTACATAGTGAGCATATTCATCATCTATATGTTTTCTCTCAGCCCTTTATTTTATTTATTTATTTATTTATTTATTTATTTATTTATTTATTTATTGCGGTGCTGGGGTTTGAACCCAGGGCCTTGTGCTTGCAAGGCAGGCACTCTACCAACTGAGCTATATCCCCAGCCCTCTCTCAGCCCTTTATAATCTTTCTGTGCCATCCTGTTTTTCTTTTCTCTTAGGCAACCACAGTGATCTTCTGTCACTATAAATTAATTTGCATTTTGTATGCTTTTATATAAATAGAATCATGTAGCATATACTCTTTGGGGGAGTCTGACTTCTGTCAATCAACATAATTATTTTGAAATTTCATCCATTCTGTTGCCTGTATCAAAAGTTCATTCTTTCCTTTTGGTAAGTTGTTAGGGTCTGAAAATGGTTAGTATGTTTACTAAAGGGAATTATTCTGGAGGCTTGGTTCCAGTGTGGCAGTGTTAAGGTGGCAGAACCTTTAGAGATGGACCTAGTGAAAGATAATAGGTGCCTGGGGGCACTGCCCTTTGAAGGGATTATTTCTGGTCTTGAGGAGTAGATTAGTTTCAATGAGAATTGGTTTTCATAAGAGTGCGTTATCTCTCTTGAATCTCTTGATTATATATATTACTCACTTGTCCCTTTCATTCCTGTTCCCACATGATGTCATCTGCAATGTAGTATGCTGCTCCCCAACTTTGACCACAGGCTCAATAGATGGGGGTCACCTCATCTTGGGCTTTCAGCCTCCAGAACTGTGAGCTAAGTAAATCTCATTTATTTTATTACCTATTATCAGTTATAGCAACAGAAAATGGACTGATACAATAGTATCAATTGTGTGAATAATACCATAGGTTGCTTATGCATTTATCTATTAATAGGCATTTTGATTATTTCCAGGTTTCAGCTATTTCAAATAAAGCTACCGTGAACGTTCACATGCAAGTCTTTATATGACAGTCATTTTCTTTTAGGTAAATGCCTAGAAATGGAATGACTAGCTTAGAAACTGCTAATCTTTCCCAAAGTGATTATACTGTGTAATGCTCTTACAGCAGTGTATAGGAGTTCCACTTCCTCCATATCTTCCCCAAACCTTGGCTTGGTCATTCTTTTTAATTTTAGGTCTTGTAGTATGTGTTAGTGTCTCATTGTGGTCATAATTTGCATTCTTCTAATGATATTGAGTATCTTTTCATGCACTTACCTGCCATTCATGTATCTTTTTTGGTGGACTGTCTTAATTTTTTTGACCCATGTTAAAATTGGGTTGTTCATTTTGTTAATTACA
Organism: Glaucomys volans; assembly: GCA_020662805.1. NCBI lineage: Eukaryota > Metazoa > Chordata > Mammalia > Rodentia > Sciuridae > Glaucomys > Glaucomys volans. Next base: position 53,907 of record JAJEJO010003034.1, read on the forward strand.
TTTTAAATAATTTTTGAATGTTCTGGATATAACCCCTGCCCCGTGTTTGCAAAGATTTTCTCACACTCTGGTTGATATTTCTTTTAATAATGACTTTCAAAGAACAGAAGCTTAAAGCTTAATTCCAGTGAACTTCAGTGTAGCCATTTTTTATTTTAAAGGCATATGTTCTTAAAGATTTTTCTCATGTTTTCTTCTTCTTCTTCTTTTTTTTTTTTGGAACTGGGGATTGAACTCAGGAACACTCGGCCACTGAGCCATATCCCCAGCCCTATTTTGTATTTTATTTAGAGACAGGGTCTCACTGAGTTGCTTAGCGCCTTGCCCTTGCTGAGGTTGACTTTGAACTCGCGATCCTCCTACCTTAGCCTCCCTACCTGCTGGGATTACAGGCGTGCACCACCACGTGCAGCTCATGTTTTCTTTAAGAAGTTTTATAGTTTTATGTTTTACATTGATCTGTGATTTATTTTATGTTAATTTTTACATATGGCATGAGGTATCAATTCAGGAATATTTTTTGCTACCACCAGTAGCAAAAAATCTTGTCATTTCTCCATTGCATTTCCTTTAGGTCTTGGTCTAAAAACCAGTTGTTCATCTATGCATGGATTTGGTTTTTGGATTGCATTTTCTGTCACATTAATCTGTTTGTCATTATGCTAATACCATATTCTTTTGGTTACTGAAGTTTTATAATAATTCTTCAAATTAGGCATTGACAATTATTTCAGCTTTATTCTTTTTTTCACAATTGTTTGGACTATTCTAGGTTCTTTCCACTTCATTACAAGTTTTAAAATTAGTTTGTCAATTTCTACAGAAAAGTTTGCTGAGTTGAGGATAGGGATTGCTTTGAATCTGTATGTTAACTCAGGTAGAGTGGCACCTTAACAATGCTGAGTCCTTCAATCTGTGATCAAGACATCTTTCTCCATTTATTTAAACCTCTTTCTCAACAATATTTTGTAGTCTTTGTTGTATTGGTCTTTCACATTTTTCTTCATATTTCTAAGCATTTAATATTTTTGATCCTATCTCTAAAGGGAATTTAAGATTTTTTTCTGTTTCTGTTTTGATACTATATTGTTTTTCTATCCTGGAATCTTGGTAAGCTTAATATTAGTTCTACTAGCTTTACTGCTGATTCCTTAAATTTTCTATTATGATGTCTGTGAATAAAGGCAGTATCACTTTTTCATGTCTAGTCTAGATATCTAGTAACTGTGAAGCTAGCTTTAAAGGTTTTTCATAGATGCTCTTGAATAGGTTGTGGAAAATTCCCTTTATTGCTATTTTGTTGAAGGTTTTTTAAAAATCAAGAGTGAATATCAGATTTTGTAAATGCATTTTTCTATGTATTGGGATGACTGTATGGTTTTTCTTAGTTTTTAAATACGGTAATTTAATTATACTGATTGACAAATTTTAAACCAGGTCTGCATTTTGGAGATAATCCCTATTTGGTTGTGATCCATTATCCTTTTATGGCATGAAGTTCATAATACTTCTTTATGCTTTTACTGTCTCCATGCTATAATGAAAGCTACTTCTGATATCTGATATTGGCAATTTGTACCTTCTCTCTCTTTTTTCCCTAGTCACTTTGGCTAAAGGTTTATCTATAAAACCAGTTCATCTCAAAGAACCAGCTTTTGGTTTCATTGCTTTTCTTAGTTTTGTGCTAGTTCATTCACTTTAATCTTTATTATTTCCTTTCTTCTGCTTACTCTGAGTTTAATTTGTTCTTCACTTTCTAATTTCTGAAGGTGGAAGCTTAGTTTCTTGATGATCCTCTTTCCCTCCACCTTCCCCTATCCTTAATCATATCCCTAATCTCTCTCTCTTTCATTTTTTAAGACTGGGGGTTAAATTCAGGGTCACTCTACCACAAAGCTGCATCCCCAGCCCTTAATTTTATTTTTTATTTTGAGGCCAGGTTTCCACTAAGTTGCTCAGGCCGGCCTCAAACTTGGGATCCTGCCTCAGTCTTCTGAGTTGATATGCCCTGCTGAGATCTTGTTTTCCAACAAAATTTTTTAGTGCTATAAATTTCCACCTAAGTTCTGCTTTAGTGGTAACCTACAAACTTCTTCTGTGTTTTACTATCTACTTCTGCTAATTCTAACATCTGCATTGGTTCTGAGTTGGTTTCCTTTGATTATTCAACTCATATGGTTTGTGCTTTCTTTGTATTCCCGGTCATCTTTGTTTGAATACTGGATCTTGTGAATTTTATCTTCTTGGGTGCTGAATGTTATTTTATTACCTACAGATCTTATTTGGCTTTGTTCTGGATGCAGTTAAATTGCAGCATCTTCTCCCTTTATATTCTAAGACCCTCAGTAGTTTTCTGCAGCCATGGATAAACATGAACCCTTCGTATACTGTGTTTTCCCCCTGTACAGACATACCTATTATAAAGGTTAATTTATAAATTAGGCAAAGTAATAGATTAACAATAATAGTAAAATAGGATACTTATAACAGTATACTGTGATAAAAGTTATATGATTATGAAATTGTTTATTTTTGGAATTTTCCATTTAATACCTTTGGATGGTGAGTATAGAAAACAAAACTTCAGATAAGGGAGGACTACTGTACTTGGGAGCAAATTGATCTTTTAGAGTCCTACTTTGGTGAGTTCTTGTTTTTTAAAGTTGAATTTGGAGTGACTTTTTGGTCAAGGGTTAATCATTCTCTTATTTCTCAGGTAAGACCTTCTTGAGTACTCTACCTGGTGCCCCTGAATTGCAGGTTCTTTTAGTCTGACCTTTGGGAGCAGACTCTGTTGAGACACTGTTCCTGCTAAGCCTTTCAGATGGGTCATTTCTTGACCTCTGATAGTTTTTTCATATGAGTGTATTGATATGAATGATCTCCTTAATATTCTACCCATATACAACTCTTGCTTCTTAGTTATTCTGTTCTGTGAATTCTAGCTGTTTTGTTGTCACCAGACTCTCAGCTCATTTCCTCAGCTCAGGGCATTTGCTGGATAGGACCAGCTATATAATATGTAGAGCCCAGTTTGAAATGAAAATGTAGGCTCTTTTTTCAAAAATTAGAGTTTTACTATGGCAAGAGCAGAGCATTAAGCCAGGCATAGGACCCACCTAAACTGTACCTGCATATAGTTTGCATGCCCATGAAGCTAGGACTACTGTTGAGCTCCATCTCCTATTTCCTTCCCTTTCCCTGGACCTGAAAACTCTTCAAGGAGAGACAATGGTAAGGTGGGTCTCCTTTGTTTTCCATCTTTCTGGGGTCAGTATCCTTTTTTTGCTAGATGTCCAGAGACTTAAAAATAAAATTCATGCACTTTTGTCTGGGTTGTTTGGTTGTTTCAGGCAGGAGAATAAATCTGTCCCTTAGTGCCTGGAAACAGATGTTAATTTTAGTGTACATTTTGTGTAAGGACCAGGTACCTTTTTGTTAGACTAGGTTAGGATCCCCCCATTGGTACTTTGTTTTGATGTGTTGCAGTAGAATCTCTCCCTATCATTTCTATTGTTCAGTCTTAATTCCTTTTCTTGAAATAGAAGCAGATGTCCTGGTGATCATCAACCCATTTTCTGAGTTGTACCATCTGATTTCAATTAAGTGGTAGCTTTCTGCTTCAAATCACTCAGCCTTATTCTTCTCCACTCTGCATTTAAATGCAAACTGCAGATAGGTGGGGACAGTTCTCTTCTATCTTTTGCTAAATGCCTCCCCTTCAGTGTAATTTGATCAACATTGTGCAGTAGGTATTAATAGCCTTTTAGATATGCCCTGCCCTATTAGCAAGAATATACAGTGATACAAAAATAAATTTGTCAAGAGTTTTATGGTTGCATGATCTATTATATAATATTAATCCTGCTGCAGTGTTATTAAGTCATTTTTGTCTCCCCTCAAATTAATGTTGACATTCTATTACTGGATTTGTTCTTGTTCCCAGATTAAAACATAAAGGAAAAAATATTTCCTGCTACAATATTAAAACTAATTGTGAGGTAAGCAGCACCTTGCCTGGTGAAGTAGAACCTTCCTGGTAATTTATTTCTCTGTTTTTGACTTATTCTTAATGCATGCTGTTGTGTGTGTATGTGTGTGTCTGTATATGTACACTATACCCCCCTCCCCCATACACACCCAGGTACAATTGGAATATTCTTCTAAGGGCACCAGAAAAGCATAATAAGGAGATAAGGAGTAAATTTAAACTACAAGATTTTCTTAAAATGGTAATAAAAATCATTGACTTGAGGAGCAACCATACCTAGCTGGTCCTTCCTACCTAGAGGATGATAGGCTGGTGGTGATAGATCTATCAGTAGGAGAATTTGGACTGATTTAGGATCCTATTTTATTCACAGGCATAACTTGTATTCTGAGAAATTAGGGACATATAAACAAAAACTACATCATGATGAGACCACCACTTATAAATCAGGGCAGTACCATAATCATAATCTGGAATAATATCAGAGCTGTAAGTGGGGTCTTCATTATAACTTTAATATAGCAAATTTCTTTGTGTAAGGTAAAATTTGGCATTCAGGCATCATTAAAAAATGAAAGAATACTTCTAGCAGAACTGAGTGGTCTTTGTTCATGTTGCAGAAAATGGCATGACAAAGTCCTTCCTGATAATGTAACTGGATAAGTATATCCCATTTTCTTTTAAGCTGAGCAATGTAGTCTTCAAGTACTTCTTTCTGTCTCTGCATGCCTCAGATTTGTCTAATAATTATGGACCATCTCCTCCTTAATTCTCTTTACTACTATAGTCAGATAATGAAAAGTTATGAATTCTTAATTCTGTGTTCATTGGAAGTTAAAAGCAGACGACAAAGATGAAGTCTCTAGTTTTCTTTTATCCCTTCTTGAAAGATGTTGGAAATATAATGAGAAAACTGAAGGATAATGATTTATTTCACTATTGCATCATCTTTCAATATAGGCAGTTCTATCACTTTGCTTTTTCTTATTATAGTTTTCTTTTTTAAAAACAGGGTTGGACATAATTGATGGGTAATGGTAAAATAACTGCCTGGATGATTAGATGGCAACATGTTTCAAGATACAGGAAAAACAAAATCATTAAGCCTCTGTCTTGTGTCGTGGATTTATAAAATGAATCCAATGGACCAATATGGCAATTGCAAGATAGAACATAAAATTTCTTTCATTGACTCTGAGAAAGATCAAAGGTCATGAAATATCAATCCTTACAATTAGCTAGAACTGCTGCAGAGGAAATAAAAAACTGCAGTTGAATCTGATGAACTCAGGGTTTAGAGCTTTTAAGGTAAAACTGTCTTAAGGGAGTGTAATTAACTAATGGCAGAACATGGGTTGAAATGGAGGCTTAGATGATGTGTGTTCCTACTTGTTCATTATTCCTTTAATATATAATAGTTAAAGTCAGCTTTGTTTCATGTTCATTTTTTTGAGAAGCCTGTCACAACTATGTGAAAAATTTTAGAATGTTTACTAATTGTTCAATGCACAGAGAATACAAAAGTAAGAAAATACATGGTCTCAGAGAGCCTATATTTATTAGTTTTAAAACTTCCATTTCCTAAATACAGGGTTGTGATTTAGCTTTCAGAATCAGTGGCCTTGAAAACATTCAAGAATATTTAGGCTAAGGTGGGTTCTGACTTTGAATCAGGTTGTGATACCTGCTGTGAAGTTTGAAATTTAATCCCAGTTTAGAAGACACTGCAAATACTCAGAACAAAGGAAAGGGGTCAGAAGTGAGTAGTTAGTGGATTTCCAAGCATGAAAGAAATCCATTTCTGTGATATGATGAGTCAGTGGTGAATAAATGGTTAATAGTTTTTAATTTGTTCTCGAAATCGTCGCCTTCCTTTCTGTTGGTGACTATTGCCAAATGGGAAGTTAGTAGAAAAACAATTCATTTTGTAATACATTCTTCTAATAAAGATGAAGATACTTGTATGTTCATGTGTGGTAGTGGGACTAGAAATCTTAACACTGTAAGTGTAAAAAAAAAAAATAATGTGCATCTCAGTGAAGCAGGTGTCCCTTTTAAAATAGCAGCTCCCAATCACCTGCAGAATTTAAGTAAACAAATACCTTGGTCCTATACCAGACTTTACTGAATCCATTTCTTAACCCTTGTGTGAGCTCTACTGTTCTTATACAGAACATCTGAGACTGTTTGGGAGCACTTCGTCGATCAAGATTGAGAGGAGAGGAATAGAGCTAGATAGTTCAACAAGTTTGGGTGACATTTGGACTCTTTTCTCACTGGAAATTGGCAAAGATGTAGCAACCCTTATTCATGATTTGTTTTGGTCTTCACTGCCCTTTCTTTGAAAATGAGTATTATTACTGTTGGACATACTTTCAAAATGAAACATCCTCTTTAAAATAATGCCCTTTAAATAGATTTATTAATTTCTGGGGAGCAATTCTAGTATCTCAGGCAAGACTAGAACTCTTCTGATCACTTATAGCCTTAATAAAACATGCTTTAAGAATTGCTGTTTTTTAAGGTCATTGGAATTGAAAGAAAATATTGCATAAACATTTTTATAAAACTTTTTGTCACATTAGAAGAAAATATTCATTTTTCCAATAATTAGAAAATAAAAACTGGAAGTTCAGTTCCCATAGTAATGTTATCTTTGCCCTTATACAGCTGCATTATTACCCCATTGGACTGTATGATTAATACTTTTTTCTGATAACTATAGGAACACATAGGATTCTTTCTGTATCACTGGGTATGAACTTTAATGCTACTTTCCCAATAAACTGTGTAAATATGTGGTCTCAATATGTATCTCCATTTGACCTTTATGCTTTTTATTCCTGCCAAACTTCATTCTTGCTGTGGTATCTTGCTACAGCTATTGCAAACTTCTCCCTATCCCCAACCCCTGCCAGAAATGTCATTGCTCTCAAGTATGTTTATATTGTCTCTCCATTCTTGACATTCTACTTTTTCCTCCATGTCGTTCGAACTGTATAGTTTCTATAAACTTAGTGGTTTTATTGTTGTTTTGCCAAATTAAAATATACTCCTTCCTAAATGGAATCAAATGGGTAGCAGCCCCATGTCTCCTTTGAAGCCAGCCCTCATTCTGAATTAAATTATTGAACATTGATTTGTTTTCCTAGTTTTTCTAACTCTTGTGCATCCTACAACATCTTGCTCATAAGGATGTGGCCTTAACTTAGATTGTTAACTCCTCCCTCCCTGTACTCCCTTCAGTATTTACTGAATATCTGCTCTGTGCCAGGAACTCTTTTCTGGTCCATATATAGAGTTAAGGAGCAGTTTCCTGAGTGGTGTACTTCTTAGCGGGGTTTTTTTTTTTTTTTAAATGCCTAGTTTTTATTCATCCCACAGATAATGTAGCTGAACACATGATGTGTATCAGGCACTATCCTAGCACTGGAAATATAACAACATGAAAGTGCAAAGTCTCTACCTTTAAGGACCTACCTTATACTGTGAGGGGAGAGGTAAACAAATAAATATATAATAGGTAAATATGTAGTGTACCAGATGATGATGAATGATGTGGAGAAAGATGTGTAGTTAAAAGGAGAGGTGGCGCTTAGGAAGGGATGTGTAAATATGTAGGTTCCATATTTTGTGCACAGAGGTCAATAGATGACTTAATATGGGATGCTATAACAAACATGCCAGGGACTGATGGCTTAAACAAGAAATTTATTCCTCAGTGTACTGAAGGCTGAGGTATCCAAGATCAAGGGTACTGATCAGTTTGGTTTCTGGTGAGGGCCCTCTTCCTGGTTTGCAAATAGCTTCTTGCTGTATCATTACATATTAGATATTCTCTTATGTGTCGTCTTTATATGGACAGCAGTTCCATTTATGAGGGCTCCACCTTCAAAAGGCCCCACATCCTAATATCATCACATTGGGGATTGAGGCTTTAATGTAAGAGTTTGGAAGGGTGGTGTGGGGAGATAAACACTTAGTCCCTGGCAATAGGTAAAGACTGGACCATGTGAACATCTGGAGGAAGAATGTCAGGCAAAGGTGACAACAAGTGGCAAAGATCCTGAGATTGGAGAGTGTCCCAAGGTATGTTCCAGGAATAACAGAAGCTACTGTCATGTGGTGCAAAGTGAAAGCCTGAAATACCTGTAAGAGATATAGTCAGGTGTAACAAGAAACTTGGGTCATTTAAGGCAGTAGAGGCCTAAGTAAGAACTTTAGTTTTTAACTCTGGGTGAGCCTTTATTTGGTCTCATCAAAGTAGTAATGTGATCGAACTTAATTTTAAAAGGGTTACTTAACCTCTGGTATATGGGGGCAAAGCAGGATGTAGAATGACCATTTAGGAATTTATTTGCAGTAATTCAAGATCTTGGTTATAATGGCTTTGGCAGGGGTTATGGAGTTGGGAGGAATTGTTAGGTCTATCTTCAAGGTATATCCAAAACCCTAACAGGATTTATTAATTGACGAGATGATTGAAAAGAATCAAGGAGGACTCCCAAGATTTTGGCCTAAGCAGTTAGGAGGATAGAACTGTCTTTTATTGAGATTGAAGGCAGCTAGAGCAGCAGTTTTGATGGGAAAATGAGGACTTAGGTTTTGAAACATGTTGAGTTTAAGATGCTTTTAGGTTGGATAAGGTTGCCTAAAAATCTTTGATAATCATGTTTCTTTGTTAGCTTTGTCTTGGTGAAAAAACTCCTACAATGTTAGTAATTCTCTAGACATGAATCATTTCCTATGAAGCAACTATTATTTAGATATAACCATGAGTTTAACTTTTTGTTTTTAATTGGTTTTACACCTAACATCTGAGATTTACTTTTTGTTGCAGAATGTTCTCTGGTACTATAATCAGAAAGATCTAAGTCGTGATTTGGGAATCTCCATGTTTGAAAATTAGTATTTTACGGTGAGAATGCTGATTGGGTGTATAAAGATATAGATTCAAAAAAATTTTCCCTCAAAAACTTTGTCTACCAGGAGTTCCTAAATGAGAAACAGGAAAAATGAAATGGGAGTGGGTTCTTGCTTCCACAGCACATATGCTAAAATTGGAACAATACAGTGAAGCTTAGCATGGACCCTGTGCAAAGATGACATGCAAACTCGTGAAGTATTCCATAAAGAAAAGTGGGAGTGGGAGCAAAAAAATAATGAACGAAAATTTCCAGTGTTAAAAACTGAAATTTTAAAAGTTATTGTGCCCATACCAAATAAGATAAATGAAGATCTCATGTGAGATACCACCTGATAAAATTTCATAATGCAATAGGTTAAAAAAACAAAACAAACAAAAAAAGGCTTCCAAAAATTTTTTGCACCAGGTTCCCTACACAGCAAGAATCAAATAACCAAACTTTATTAGCACATTGCATGCTATGAATCAATGAAGGAGTATATGAAGTGTCAGGTTTGGAGAGTAAAATTTTAGATGGAGTGACCAGCAGCCTTTTAAATTTAAATCTGAAGCATGTGAGGGCATTTGCTGTGTGTGTGTATATGTATGTATGTGTATGTATATGTATATGTATATGTATATGTATATGTATATATATAAATGAACATTCCAGGCAGGGGAAACACTGGTGTAAAGATCGTGGGGGTAGAAGTGTTCTTTTAAAGAACAGTTTGACTGCAGCAGAGAGAATACAGGGTGAGTAGTAGATATCCTGTGTAAGGGCTTTTGAATTATGGTACAGACTTCACTCTATACAGAATGAGATGAAAATCCATTGAAGGATTTTTTAGCAGAATGGTGATATGATCTGATTTACCCTTTAAAAGCTAGAGTGATAATTTCATTTGAAGGAATGAGATGGGGGACAAAGGCATGGCAGTTAGGAGATTATTAATAATAATGCAGTTGAGAGTTCACAGTGACTTAGATAAGAATGATGACAATGAGGATGAAGAAAAATAGTTGAATCTAAATCTCATTTGAAGCTGGAGCTATCAGGATTTGCTGACACATAAGTTGTAATCAAATCAAGTACAATATCAAGATTTTTGACCTGAGCAATTCCTGAATGGAGCTTTTGCAAACTGAATTGCAAAAGATGTGAGGGTGGAGGCCAGAATAACAGAAGCTTGGCACTTATTTATTTATTCATTTATTCACTTGCAGTGCTGGGGATGAACCTTGGGCTTTGTGCATGCTAGGTAAACACTATCACTGAGCTACTTCCCCAGCCCAGAAGCTTAAGTTTAGATGTGTTTTCAGACTCTGATCTTTGATCTTTGAAAAGGTGGTGGGTGTAGGCATGTTGGGAGTGATTTTTCATTTCTCTTATTATGAGTGAAATGGAATATTTGCATTTCTTTATGTGATCATCTGTATTAATTAAAGGAGGTTTTGTCCTTCTCTTGGGTGGTCTTTATAGATATCATTTTTATAACTTAAGAAATTAGCCTTTTGTGATACTTGTTGCAAATACTGTATCACCTTTTTTTTGTTTATTTTTTTTTTTAAACCTTGTTTGTGATGTTTTGTGCAGTTCAGGATTTTGTGTGTGTGTATTATTGAATTTATCAATTTTTTTTTACAGTGCAGGATTTGTCTCATACTTAGGCCTCTACCTAAACCATTAAAAAATTTTTTCCTTTTGTACTTTTGTGATTTTATTTGCAGTTTTAATTGTTAATCTGTCTGGATATTATATTCAATGAAATGCTGTTCTCCGCGAGATACTTGTTGATAGGATACTCTGGAAAGTCCAGGATGTAACTACAGAGCTTCAGTCTTTGCCAGATCTGGGACATAGTGAAAGTCTCCTGAAGAGCTTCACTAAAAGATACAGTAGCAAGGACTAACCTTTTGTCAGGTTTCTTATAGTTATCCTCCTCTGGGAAGATTTGGTTGACTATTACCAGTTTAGGTCAGAGTAACAGTTCTCAATCTTTAGTGCAGAATTGGCATCATCTGAAGGGCTTGCAGATGCAGACTACTAACTAAAGGCCCACCTTAGAGGTTGATTTTAACAAATTTCCAGTGATGCTGAGAGTTCTGGACAACATTGAGAACCACTGGCTTTGGGGTTCTGGACTTAAGTTCTGGAATTAGAAGGTTTGCATTCAAATCCATGTTCATACTTACTAGATCCATGATTTGGGGGTACTTTTTCGTGTGGATTCCTCCCTCTTCCCCCTCTCTCCCTCTCTCCCAAGCCACAATTTTCTTGAACTCAGAGTATATATTTCTTAAGTTGCTATGAGAATTAAGAGAGATATTGTTTCTAAAACAGCACTTGGAAACCTGATAAGTGCCTCTAATAAATATTAAGTTGCCATTGCTTTTATTGAGCTCTCTTTGGTCAGAATGTTTAACAGTGCTGTACAATAAAAATGTAATATGGCAACATATGGTTTTTAGATTTTTACCAGCCACATTAAAAATCAGCAAAAACAAAGCAAGATTAAATTAACTGATAATTTAACTTGATGTATATGAACTGTTACTTCCTTTTGTAATCAATATAAAAATTATTAACATTTTAAAGTTTTCTTTCATTCATGCTGTCTTGTAACTTTGTATTTTATACTTATAGCATATCTCAATTCAGACTAGTCAAATTGTTTTCAGTCTTTTAGTTTTTACATATAGTAAGCAATTTAATGAACTTCTACCACAACGATTTCTGGTTATTGAGTTTTAGGGTGGTGGTACTAGGGATTGAACCTAGAACTCTACTGAGCTGTGCCCTCAGCCCTTTATTTTATTTACTTTTTCGAGACTGGATCTCTGAAAGTTCTTTAGGGCCTTACTGAGTTGCCGAGGCTGACCTTGGACTTGGGATCTTCCTGCCTCAGCTTCCAGAATCACTGAGATTACTGGCATGCACCACCAAACCTTGCTGTTATTCAAATTTATGTATTCATTCAGCATTCTTTTTGCATTTAGCCCATTTGGAGGTAAACATATGAAATGTTAATATTTTCTTGCTTGTGGTGATATATCATGTTTGATAGCCTCTTTAACTTTATAAATGAAAAATATGATTTGCATTTTTGAAAAACATAACTACTCTTCCTGATTGGCTTTCTTTAAATTGATCAAGACTTTTCTTTTTAACTTATGTAATAAGGTTGGGAAACTGTGTTGTTTTTTAGACAAAGTTTTAAATTTAATTTACCCTTGAAGGGTTCTGTTTTGAATGTGTACTTTAGGCAGTTATTTCCTATGCTTAGGGGGAAAATCAAGAATTTTATATATGTGCTGCCTGTCATATATCAGCATTTAATTTATCATCTTTTGCTGCTGAGAGAAAAGTCATGATGATTTGGGTGCCATTTGAGAATAGAAACAAAACACAGTACTACAAGTAGATATGAAGAGTGGAACTCCTGCAACCATTCTTCCCCTTTTCCAACTTGTAGTTTAAACTATTAAGTAATCTTTGGTGTTCAGGCTTATTTAGATAAAGTATTATATGATCAAGAAAAACCTTTTTAATCTAGGGGTTAAAAAAAAAAAAAAACCCTGGTTATTTATTAGCCTATCACACAAATTTTTTTTGTTTCCTTTATGTGATTGAATTTATTAAACCTACAGAAAAGTTGAAGCATGAGAACAATGAATCCCTGTATGCTCTTTGCTTAGGTTGACCAGTTATTAGCATTTTGCAACACATGCTTTCCCTCTCTTTCCCCCCCCCCCTTTTTTTTTTTTTTTTTGCTGCCTTGTTGGTTGCCGACACTTTACCCTCATGTCCTATAGCATACACTTCCCAAGAACCAGGGTATTCTTTTACATAACCATAATATCTTTATCACTCCTAAGAAAAATATAAAAGTTTCATAACATCTAATATATCATTTATATTTAAATTTTCCTAATTGTCCCCCAAATGCCTTTTTTAAAAAAATATTTTTAGTTGTAGATGGATATAATGACTTTATTTTTTTATGTGGTGCTGAGGATGGAACCCAGTGCCTCACATGTGCTAGGCAAGGATTCTACCACTGAACCACAACTCCAGCCCACCCCAGATGCCTTTTAATTACAGAGTTCAAGCATTTGATTATGTCTGTTTTATTTTAATATACAGTGGTCAATCTTTTTTGGTTTGTTTTTCCAGAAATTGACATTGACATTTTTGAAGAATCTTAAATCTTGGTCAAAGTCTAAATTTTATGGTGTTCAACATTCTATATTCATTTAATTGGTGCCTTCACAATTAAACTGAACTGAAGTTTTTTTTTTTTTTTTTTGTATGAATATTTCTTCTTACTGCATCACCCAGGAGTTCCATATGTCAGTAATGCTTCTGTTGGTATTGCCAGGTTTGATTCTTCAAGTTGGTGACTATTAGATTGCTTCATCTGTTTTTCCTTCTTTAATTGTTGTATTATTTTTGAGATACAAGCTCATTTATGAAATAAATTTTACGCGATCAAGAAGTGTCTTTTTAATTTAGGGAAAAAACAACCCCAGGTTATTTATTAGCCCAAATCATACCCTTTTGATCTCCTTTATGTGATTCTGAGCATGCTTGAACCAAAGCTAAAAATAAAGCCTTTGCTCACTTCTGTAATCCTTTTAAAATTATTTTATTTTTTAAGAGATTATTTTCTTTCTCCAAATTCTTTTTGTTTGTTTTTGAGATGCAGTCTTGTTATATTACCCATTGTTGATCTTGAACTCTTAGGCTTAAGTGATTTTACTATCTCAACCTCCCGAGTAGCTGGAATTAGAGGTATGTGCCACCAAGGCCAGTTCTCTAAATTCTTGATATCATGAAATGTTTATTGTTACTGGTCGCAATAAAGTTTTGGTGCAGAAATATCAGTTTCCTTTAAAAACTTGGGAATTTAACCTTTTCTCTGAAATTTATTCATTTATTCATTTTGTTTGTTTCTGGTGCATTCTTTTAAAAATTTGTTCCTTTTAGATATGCATGACAGTAGAGGGTATTTTGACATATTATACATGTACATGGAATGTAACTTAATCAAATTAGGATCCCATTCCTACAGTGTACATAATGTAGAGTTTCACTGGTGTATTCATATATGAACATAGTATTTCTCTGAAATATTTAATTGCTTGTCTTTATCTGATCCAAATCAAAATTGTCACAAAACCATAATTGGTTTAAACATAGATATATCACAGCATGGTATAATTGATTGGGTTTTTTAAAAAAATTAGCATTAAACTGAATTCTTTCGACTTACTGTGATATTTTCATTTATGGCAAAGATACTGAAATCCTCCTTTAAAGAGAATGCCACCAGAAAAGATAAATCATTATTGAACTATCCAACAGAATAAGTCATAAGACTTAGTAAGAGAATTGGATTTCTGGCATTTAGTGTTTTTACATTTACTTACTAGCTTTAAGAGTAACAGGTTCTCTTTAAGAGAACAAATTCTTGATGTGTGTGTTTTGGCTCCTGTTAGAAAAAAAAATTTTTATATTACATAAAGATTTGTAATGTTATGATTCCAAGATAGAGTAAAGATGTTATGTTAGGATGCTATAATTCAAAGGTGGAATTTAAACTTATTGGAGGAAAAATCTTATGATTTCAGAGGCCAGGTAGCTTACTTTCTTTCCCATGATGGAGGAAGGAACTGAGTTTTATTTTTCTTACAGGGGCTTCTTCTCACTATCAGATTAGGTAGAATATCTGGTGTCTGTCTGTGAATGGGAACATTTATGCACAAGCTGAAGCAGTTCTTAAGTGTCCATTTCTTCAATAGAGACGGCTTATTCCAAGCTCAGACATTATTTTTCCCCCAGAAATTACCTGCCATCAGAGTCCTAGCAATAGAATGACTAATTATGAGCTGGAGTCTTAACATTTTTCAATGTTTTGACAGTATGCTTGGCAGAGTGTAGGTACTTCTTTACTTCTTCAGGGTGTCTATATTTATCAAATACCATGTAGATGCCTTTATAATATTAAATATGTTATTTGTAACTCTTGCCATACAATTTCCATCAACAAAGCAAGCTACTTAGCTACAAATCAGGAAGAAGTAAGCAGTTTATTACATCTTATGGCTCACTAGAATAAGCTTTACCAACACTATACATCCAGAATTTTGTAGGTGATGTTTCTTTGTGTTCATCTTTAGTGAGTAGAAATAAAGTGGGTTCTCCTAGCTATCTGATGTACAGTAGAGATCAACTCAGACCTTCTTAGGTTATATGAGGTGTTAGTGGATCCTCATGATTGTGTTCTGGAATGTGATTTCCAGCAAATACCTTGGTTTCTAACTGCCTTTGTTGCTAGCAGTGGTTAGCAGTTGAACAGTTCCTTTGATTCAAGCAGTGAATGAATGGAGAGGAAATGGGGAAGGTGGAAACAGGACAGTGGCAGCCTCATAATACTGGAGACACCTGTGTGAGGATGGTTTTTGGATGCCCTGTGTTGTTTCAAAGGCAGAAAAGCAGCTATTTACCTCTGGTAGATCCTATTAACCACGGTTCTTTTTTTCTTCTTTTGTGTGGTGATCTTAGTAGAAATTTAATAAGATGACCTCTTAAGCTGAGGGAAATTTTTATCTTGGGTGTTAATCCCATTCATAATTTGAATGGCAAGCATTTTAGGAAAATACAGTTGTTTTCAAGCATTAAGTTCTCAACTTGAGTTGACCTCAGCATTGACCACCACCCCCACCATACTTGGAATTAAACCCAGGGCCTCATGCATGCTAGGCAGAGCTTTCTACCACTGATCCACACCCCCAGTCCTAAGGTGGTGAATTCTGGATAGCCCATTTGACTGGTTTCTTATGTACATTGTTTTGGATGTCTATTAAAAATGAAAGGTTCTTGGGCAGGGGCTGTAGCTCAGAGGCAGAGCTCTTGCCTAGCATGTGTGAGGCACTGGGTTTGATCCTTAGCACCACATAAAAATAAATAAATGAAGGCATTCTATCCATCTACAATTCCCCCCTCCCCCAAAAAAAAGTTCCAGAATAAAATAATTTTTCTTTTGGAAAATTACATTAGAAATGTGCAGTGATAATTATCTGTTACGCACATTGCTATAGTTTAACTCTGCAGATGGAATTTTAAAAAAAGTTTAAAGAATTCAGTTGATAAATATTTATTTGTTGGATCTGTATGGTATGTACTGTGCTAGGAATACAAAGGTGAAGAAAGCAGAACTTCTTCTTAATGAAAAAAAATTTTTTGAAGTCTTCTATTGAGCACGGAAAGCAAAACAAACAAAATTGGTAAAGGAAAATATATATGAAGTCAAAAATCAATAGTTCTTTGTAAAATATTTCCTAAATTAAAAAATTTAAATAATAGGGCTCTTCCAGAAAAATTTTTAGAGCAGATTTTCAAAAGTTGTAATTTTGCCAACAACAGAAGTCACATGAAATATGTACTGCTTTAAGATTATATTGATATTCTTCATAGTATTTCTCTTTAGCATTGTTACCTGATCAACACACATAAATGGAATAATAGCTACTTACGTTTATCATATGCTTTTTATATGCTTAGTTCTTTTTTTTTTTTGAAACTGGGGATTGAACTCAGGGGCATTTGGCCACTGAGCCACATCCCCAGCCCTATTTTGTGTTTTATTTAGAGACAGGGTCTCACTGAGTTGCTTAGGGCCTCACTAAGTTGATGAGGCTGGCTTTGAACTCGTGATCCTCCTGCCTCAGCCTCCCAAGTTGCTGGGATTACAGGCGTGAGCCACTGCACCCGGCTTAGTTCTTTCTTATTATCACAAAAATTTAAGGGTAAGTGTCTCCAGTATAATGGAGACTCACAGAAATTACTAAATATTCCAGTTAAAAAAGTTCTGCTAGCAAAGCCTGGATTCACCAACTCCCTCCCCAGAATTCTGTTTTTCTATTGAGAGTGGTTTGGAAGAGTCCATAAAACTGTCTAAAATAAACTATTTGTCTTCAAATTTTTATTTAAAATAAAAATTTTAAGGAAAAATTTTATTTCACTACTTAAAGCATTTTCTATGTATTTCTTCTCAGTTTCTTTTTATATATACATTTTTTTCAGTGTATAAATGGATTCGTGACCTTATATTCACCTATTTAGGACATTTCCCCTATTTGTTTTGTTTTCAAATTATTTTGAATCACTACATATCATACCCTTGACCTAATTTATACACATTTACTCATCTGTTTCCTTACTTTGGGGTTGTGTTGGTTGTTTTCAAGTTTATTTATTGTGCATAATGTTGTAATAAACATTTTTCTGCATATAATTTTTTTCCTTTTGAATTATCTTTGTAGGGTAAATACCTGGAGGTGGGCCATATTTACTTTTGAAGCTCATGTGAGTTTGTACCTAGAAAAGATAACAGGCATATATTAAATAGAAGTGCTTTAGCATCTCAATCTTATTCTTTGGCATAGTCTTTCAGTTCTTATATTTCAGGAGTATATCTGGTATGTGATTCCAAGCCCTATAAGGATGATGGGGACAGAGGAATCAATATATTGAAGTAATAGAAGAAGGTTCCGGAGTGCCTATTGACTTTGATGAGAATACTTAAGGGGTGTGGGGGGTGGGAAGATTTACTGGTGATTGAACCCAGGGATGCTTTACCACAGAGCTACATCCCCTGTCCTGTTTTTATTTTGATACAGGAGCTCACTAAGTTGTTAAGGTTCTTGTTAAGTTGCTGAAACTGGCCTGGAACTTGAGATTCTTCTGCCTCAGCTTCCAGAGTCACTGAGATTACAGGCATGAACTACCACACCTAGCAGAATGATAATGGTTTTATCGATCATTCATACCACCAGAAAGCTAGGAATTCAAATAGGCACTTGTACCTACAGAAAGCTAGGAATTCAGTCAGTTCATTGCATAGTGGTGGGACAAGAGGAGAGTCTGAAATGAAAACACAAAGGAAGTTCATATCACTAGGGACCCTAAATTTGCATGAGGTTAAGACAGCCATTGCAGGGAGGGATGGCTCCTGGGGCAATCTTCAGTGTATTAGGGATTCACTCCTCTGGTGCCTCATGTTTTAAATGAACTAATTGGAAATGCTTTATTTCCCTCATTGAGGATCAAGACCACTGTTCATTCATCCTTTGAATACTGATACAGTGCCTGGAACATGGTGGGCCCTTTGAAAATGCTTATTCAGTTGCATTGAATTAAAAGGTGAGCTTTGAATAGAGTGTCTAGTAGATGTTCAGGGAATATCATACTAGGTAACTAAAAGTTTCTTGGGACAGAGGTGCCAAGTAGATGGGGAGTTGACTTCAGTTCATGGTTAAATAAAATTGGAAGATTGTTCAGGAAGAAGGGATTATGCTGACTGCTATATTGAAATTCCATTTGAATATGTAGATCCTAACAAAAAAACCTGTGTTTGAGTGTTTATAGCAGCTGTATTGTAATCTTCAAAACGTGGAGGCAACCAAGTCCTTCAACATGTTGGGTGAAAAAACAAACTTCAGTATATCCATTAAATGGAGTATTATTTGTTGATATAAAAAATTAGGATATAGGGCTGGGGTTGTGGCTCAGTGGTAGAGCACTTGCCTAGAATGTGTGAGGCACTGAGTTCGATTCTCAGCACCACATATAAATAAATGAGTAAAATAAAGGTCTTAAAAAAATTAGGATATAGATGAATTTTAAATTCAACTTGCAAAATGAAAGAAGCTGATTTGAAAAGGCTACATTTTGTATGATATCATTTATATGACATTGTGGAAAATGGAAAACTAAAGCAATAGTAAAGAAATCAGTGATTATCAGGAGGTGAGGAGGAGGGTTGAATAGGTGAAGCATGGGGGAGTTTTTGGGTTGATGAAGATATTCAGTATGACACTGGAGTGGTGGATACATGGCATTTGTTGAAACATAAAGAACTTCATGACGAAAAGAATGAAGTTTAGTGTATGCAAAGTTTTAAAAAAATCTCAGGAAATTGGAATATCCCCACATAGAATGCAGAATGTGACAATACAGGCTTACAGGCTTTCACAGATGTATGAAACAGTCTTAAAGGGGATGGTGGGGTGGGAAATAAAAGCACAGAACGAAATAAATAACTTTGGAATAGTGGAATCTATAAGACTAAAAGGCAAAAGACCTGCAATATAAGTACTATACTCTAGTTGATAAAATTGTTCTCTATGGGAATGGGGGTAAAAGTTAATATTCTGATACTGCTGTACATGTATACTGGAATTGGACAATTATTTGAGTGGATGGGGGAAGATGGAAACCAGGTTTCTCACTTCTCTTGTGGGAGTTCACAGATAAGGGGAGAAGATTAGAATGCCTAGTCTGTGTAGTAATACATTAGAGAAGGACACATCAGTAAGAACTCCAATTTAATATAGATACAGATGGCTGCACACAGATATACTTATAGATATGAGTATGTGCACGGGTTAGTATGCACATGTATTTCCTTGCTTTCTTAGCTAAGAGGGTCTAGAACTAATTATATCCTGGGAGTGGTGATCATATCAAGCACTCAAATCTTTGTTTCTAATATCATTCTCTTATAGAAGGCACCAGATCTCTTGGAGAAGTGGCTCAGTCTAGGAGTAGGGCAAAAAATATACAAGATGAACTTGAAGCATATTGCAGAACTAGAAAGTAAGGAAATACTTTTATTAAAAAATTGCCCGATGATAGGGGAATTTCAAAGACACAGAGCCATTGAAATAGCTCCCAAGGGCCAAAGCTGGAACAGTTTGAGCAACAAACTAAAGTATAGCAGGTTGTAACTAAAAGTGTAGAACATATTGCATACTGATAAAATTAGTGATAGATTAAACAAAAGGGAGAATAAAGAGACAAATTTGCCGTGTAGAATTCCGAATAATTAATGTAGATATTCTGCACTTAAGGAGGGGAGGAGCCTCACTTTCTTCTTCTTAATTGTGGCCTGTGTGTTGTGACTCCCTTTCAAAGCATACAGTATGGAAAGGGGAGGGACATGCACAGGAGGTGGGGTTGGGGTGGGTGGGTTGACTTTCAAATGGAGAAATGTAACAGACATAGCAGGTTGCTCAAGATAAGCATCAACATTTGTTTTGAAAGTGTGTGCTTTGAGAGACTGTGATGAGGATGGTCCTTTACTTTTGTGGTCCTTAAAGAACACAAATGTGTAAACCTAATCTAACCATGAGAAAAACATCAGATAAATCCAAATTGATGAACAAAATAGCTGGCCAGTTCTGTTTATAATAATCATCAAGGTTTTCAATAACATGGGATGTCTGAGGAAATGTCATAACTTAAGAGGAACCAAAGGAAACATGACAGCTAAATGCAGTGTAGTTTCTTGGCTTGGATCTGGAACAGAAAAAGAAAATTCAATAAAAAGGAAATATGAATGGAATATGGGCTTTGTTAATATTGTATCAATATTGGTTCATTAATTTTAATAAATGTACCATACTAGTATACTCATGTTAATGATAGGGGAAATTGCTAGGTATATGGGAATTCTTTGACTATCTTAGCAACTTTTCTGTAAGTCTAAAACTGATCTAGAAAATGAAGTTTATTTTTATTCCTATATGGAGCTAAAACATTAAAAAAAAAAAATAAAAGCAGATGCAGATGCCAAACAAAAAGCTTGTGTGATCTTCCTGAGAGGTTTCAGTATGCGTCATCTTGATTCTTATATTTATCACTTATGATATTTAAGTACCTTTAATTAATTGATTGCAAGTTCTTCTCATCTAATTTTGAAATTGAGAAAACAGAAAAGTTTTTCCTGTGTCCATCAAACAAATTTATGAAGGAGTGAAAAATCTGTAGGTCCTGACTGTGGTTCTTATCTTTATCTTCTACTTTACTTAATGCTTCTTTCTTTTTATATATCAGACATATCCATAAATGAAAAAAAATATATGTGGTGACTGAATCTTCCTCTGATGCATTGGGTAAAACTCAAAAGGGGGCTCTAATTTTACATGAAAGGAAAACAGGTTAAAGAATGCAAAATAATTTGGAAATGTAGCATTGTTTATATATCCTTTTGTAAAGGGGATTTAAATTTTTTTTTTAAGTTATAGATGGACACAATGCCTTTATTTTATTCATTTACTTTTTTTTGTTCCCCCCACCTGCCCAACCCTCCATTATGTATCATCATCCACTTATCGGAGAAACATTCAGCCTTTGGTTTTTTGGGCTTGGCTTATTTCACTTAGCATAGATTCTCCCAACTCCACCCATTTGCCAGCACATGCCATAATTTCATTCTTCTTTATGCCTGACTAATAATTCATTGTGTATATATACCACAGTTTCTTTATCCATTCATCAATTGAAGGGCATCTAGGTTGGTTCCACAATCTAGCTATGGTGAATTGAGCAGCTATGAACATTAATGTGACTACATCACTGTAGTATGCTGATTTTAAGTCCTTTGGGTATAAACTGAGGAGTGGGATAGCTGGGTCAAATGGTGGGTCCTTTCCAAGTTTTTTGAGGAATTTCCATACTGCTTTCCAGAGTGGCTGCACCAATTTGCAACTCTACCAGCAGTGTATGAGTATGCCTTTTCCCCCACATCCATGTGGGGAAATAACAATCCTTATTATTGCTTGTATTTCTGATAATAGCTATTCTAATTGGAGCTAGATGATTAGAGATGATGAGCACTTTTTCTTATATTTGTTGATCCCTGTATATCTTCTTCTGTGAAGTGTCTGCCCAGTTCCTTAGCCCATTTATTGATTGGGTTCTTTGTATTTTTATGTAAAGTTTTTGAGTTCTTGATAAATTTTGGAGATCAGTGCTCTGTCTGAAGTGTGTGTGGAAAAGATTTTCTCCCACTCTGTAGACTCTCTTTTCACATTATTGATTTTTTCGTTTGATTAGAAAAAGCTTTTGAGTTTGAATCTGTTCCATTTATTGATTCTTGCTTTTTTTTTTTTTTTTTAAACTGGTACTGGGGATTGAACTCAGGGCCTTGTGCTTGCAAAGCAAGCACTCTACCAACTGACCCCTGATTCTTGCTTTAATTTCTTGAGCTCTGGGGGTCATGTTAAGGAAGTCTGGTCCTAAGCCAACATGATGAAGATTCGGGCGTACTTTTTCTTCTGTTTGGTGAAGGGTCTCAGTTCGAATTCCTAGGTCCTTGATCCATTTTGAGTTGAGTTTTGTGCAGGGTGAGAGAGAGGGGTTTAACTTCATTTTACCGCATATGGATTTCCAGTTTTGCCAGCACCATTTGTTGAAGAGGCTATCTTTTCTCCATGTATGTTTTTGGCACCTTTGTCTAGTATGAGGTAACTGTTCTTATGTGGGTTTGTCTCTGTGTCTTCTATTCTGTACCATTGGTCTACCTGTCTATTTTGGTGCCAGTACCATGCTATTTTTGTTACTACTGCTCTATAGTAGAGTTTAAGGTTTGGTATTGTGACACCTCCTGCATCATTCTTCCTGCCCAGGATTGCTTTGGCTATTCTGGGTATTTTGTTCTTCCAGATGAATTTCATGATTGCTCTCTGTATTTTCTATGAGGAATGTCTTTGGGATTTTTATTGGAATTGTGTTAAATTTGTATAGCACATTTGGAAGTATGACCATTTTGATTATATTAATTCTGCCTATCCCAAGAACGTGGGAGATCTTTCTGTCTTCCTCAGTTTCTTTCTTTAATGTTCTGTAGTTTTCATTGTAGAGATCTTTCACCCCTTTTGTTGATTCCCAAGTATTTTATTTTATTTTTTTGAGGGTATCATGAATGGAGTTGTTTTCCTCATTTCACTTTCAGATGATTCATCGCTTGTGTAGTTAAATGCTTTTGATTTATGTGTGTTTATTTTATATTATGCAATTTTGCTAAATTCATTAATTAGGTCTAAAAATTCCCTGGTAGAATTTTTTAGATCCTCTAAATATAGAATCATGTCATCAGCAAACAGTGACAGCTTGAGTCTTCTTTTCCTATTTGTATTCCTTTAATTTCTGTGGTCTGTCTAATTGCTCTGGCTAGAATTTCAAGCATGATGTTGAATAGAAGTGGTAACAGTGGGCATCCCTTTCTTGTTCCAGTTTTTAAAAGGAATGCTTTCAGTTTGTCTCCATTAAGAATGATGTTGGCAGTGGGCTTAGCATAAAAAGCCTTTATAATGTTGAGGTGTGTTCCTGCCATCCCTATTTTTTCTAGTGTTTTGAGCATGAAGGGGTGTTGTATTTTGTCAGATGCTTTCTCAGCATCCATTGAAATAATCATTTGATTCTTAAACCTTAAGTTATTGATGTGATGAATTACATTTATTGATTTCCAGATGTTGAACCAACCTTGCATCCCTGGGATAAACCCCACTTGATCGTGGTGCATTATTCTCTTAGTATGTTTTTGTAAGTGATTTGCCAGAATTTTGTTGAGGATTTTTACATCTATATTCATCACACACATTGGCCCAAAGTTTTCTTTCCTAGATGTGTCTTTGAGTGGTTTTGGTATCAGAGTGATACTAGCTTCATAGAATGAATTTGGAAGTGTTCCTCCTTTTCTATTTCATGAAATACTTTCAGGAGTACTGGTGTAAGTTCTTCTTTGAAGGTCTTGTAGAACTCAGCTGAGAATTTGTCTGGTTCTGGGCTTTTCTTGGTTGGTAGTCTTTTGATGGCTTCTTCTATTTCATTACTTGAAATTGATCTGTTTAAATTGTGTATGTCCTCCTGATTCAGTTTGGGAGGATCATATGTCTCTCAAAATTTGTTGATGTCTTCAGGATTTTCTGTTTTGTTGGAGTATAGATTTTCAAAGTAGATTCTAATTATGTTTTGAATTTCAATGGTGTCTGTTGTGATATTTCCTTTTCATCACAAATTTTAGTAATTTGAGTTTTCTCTCTCCTCTTTGTTAGTATGGCTAAGCGTTTATCCATTTTGTTTACTTTTTCAAAGAACCAACTTTCTGTTTTGTTAATTTTTTGAATTGTTTCTTTGTTTCAATTTCATTGATTTCAGCTCTGATTTTAATTATTTCCTGTCTTCTACTACTTTTGATGTTGTTCTGTTCATCTTTTTCTAGGGCTTTGAGATGTAATGTTAGGTTGTTTAGTTGTTGACTTTTTATTTTTTTGAATGGGCTGAATGCAATGAATTTTCCTCTTAGTACTGCTTTCATAGTGTCCCAGAGATTTTGATAAGTTGTATCGTCATTCTCATTTACCTCTAAGAATTTTTTTATCTCCTCCCTGATGTTTTCTGTTATCCATGCTTCATTCAGTTGCATATTATTTAGTCTCCAGGTGTTGGAGTAGTTTCTGTTTTTATTTTGTCATTGATTTTTAATTTCATTCCATTATGATCTGATAGAATACAAGGTACTATCTCTATGTTTTTGCATTTATTAAGGTCTGCTTTGTGGCATAACATATGGTCTATTTTAGAGAAGGACTCATGTGCTTCTGAGAAGAAAGTGTATTTGCTTGTTGATGCATGGAATATTCTATGTATGTCTGTTAAGTCTAAGTTACTGATTGTGTTATTGAGTTCCTTGGCTTTGTTCTAATACAAAACCAGTTTGTTTAGTTTTTGTTTGGAAGATCTATCCAGTGATGACAGTGGTGTGTTAAAGACACCCAGAATTATTGTGTTGTGGTCTATTTGATTTCTAGAATTGAGTAGGATTTGTTGGTTGTACATGGATGGGCCATTGTTTGGGGCATAAATGTTTATGATTGTTATGTCTTCTTGATTTATGGTTTTCTTAAACAATATGAAGTGACCTTCTTTATCCCTTCTAAGTTTGGCTTGAATTCTACTTTATATGATGTAAGGATGGAAACCCCCACTTTTTTACGAGTCCATGTGAGTGGTAGGTTTTCCCCCATCCTTTCACTGTTAGTCTGTGGATATCCTTTTCTATGTCCTATGCTATGTCCAGCATATTGTTGGTTCTTTCTTTTTAATCCAATCTGCCAGTCTGTCTTTTGATTGATGACTTGAGGCCATTAATGTTCAGTGTTATTATTGAAGTATGGTTTGTATTCGGAGTCATGTTGGCTTTGTTTTTTTTTTTGTTGTTGTTGTTGTTTTTTTTTGTTTTGTTTTTTTTTGCGATGTTGAGGATCGAACCCAGGGCCTTGTGCTTGCAAGGCAGGCACTCTACTAACTGAGCTATATCCCCAGCCCTAGTTTTGGTTTTTAACTTGACTTGATTTCTCCTTTGATTGGCTTTTCCTTTAGGGTAGCTCCTCGCTTTGCTGACTTACATTGTTGTTTTTCATTTCTTCCTCATGAAATATTTTGTTGAGAATGTTCTGTAGTGCAGGCTTTCTATGTGTAAATTCTTTTAACTTTTGTCATTGAAGGATAGTTTTGCTGGATATAAGATTCTTGATTGGCAACCATGTTCTTTCAATATATTGTTCCAGGCCCTTCTATCTTTTAGGGTCTGGACTAAGAAATCTGCTGATATCTGTATTGGTTTTCCCCTATATGTAATCTGATGCTTTTCTCTCGCAGCCTTTAAAATCCTTTCTTTATTTTGTATATTTGGCATTTTAGGTATAATGTGCTTTGGTGTGAATCTGCTGTAATTTTGTGCATTTGGTGTTTTGTAAGCCTCTTGTAGTTGATTTTCCATTTCATTCTTCAGGTCTGAGAAATTTTCTGATATTATTTCATTGAGTAGGTTGTTCATTCCTTTGGTTTGTATCTCTGTGCCTTCCTCAATCCCGGTAATTCTTAAATTTGGTCTTTTCGTGATATCTCCCAGTTCTTGGAGGGTCTGTTCATGATTTCTTACCATCTTCTCTGTTTGGGCAATTTTCTTTTCTTTTTTTATTATTATTATTATTTTAGTTCATTTTACACAGATGGAATACAACTATCATTTTCTGGTTGTACACAAAATAGAATCATACAATTTGCCTATTCATACATATACATAGGGTAAAGATGTTTGTCTCATTTTATTATCTTTCCTTCCCCACCCCCTCCCCACCCCTCAATTTCCTCTATACAATCCATCCCTCCTCCATTCTTCCCTTACCTCCCCCCAGCCCTGCTCTGTGTCATCAATCACTTATCAGAGAAATCATTCGGCCTTTGTTTTTTTGGGATTGACTTATTTCACTTAACATGATGGATAACATGATCCATCCATTTACCTGCAAATGTCATAATTTTATTATTCTTTATGACCGAATAATATTCCATTGTGTATATACACCACGATTTCTTTATTCATTCATCTATTGAACAAGGGCATCTAGGTTGGTTCCATAATCTAGCTATGGTGAATTGGCTGTTATAAACATTGACGTGGCTGCATCACTGTAGTATGCTGATTTTAAGTCTTTTGGGTATAGGCCAAGGAGTGGGATAGCTGGGTCAAACGGTGGTTCCATTCTGAGTTTTCTAAGGAATCTCCATACTGCTTTCCAGAGTGGCTGCACCAATTTGCAAGTCCACCAGCAATGTATGAATGTACCTTTTCCCCCCACATCCTCACCAGCACCTATTCTTGCTTGTATCCTTGATAATAGACATTCTAATTGGGGTGAGATGATATCTTAGGGTAGTTTTGATTTGCATTTCTCTTATTACTAGAGATGTTGAACATTTTTTCATTTATCTGTTGATTGCTTGTAGACCCTCTTTTGTGAAGTGTCTGCTCATTTCCTTAGCCAATTTATTGATTGGGTTATTTGTATTCTTGGTGTAGACATTTTTGAGTTCTTTATATATTTTGGAGATTAGTGCTCTGTCTGACGTGTGGCAAAGATTTTCTCCCATTCTGTAGGCTCTCTCTTCACATTGTTGATTGTTTCCTTTGCTGAGAGAAAACTTTTTAGTTTGAATCTATCCCAATTATTGATTCCTGCTTTTATTTCTTGTGTTTTGGGTGTCATGTTAAGGAAGTCTGGTCCTAGGCCGATGTGATGAAGATTTGTACCTACTTTTTCTTCTGTTAGGTGTAGGGTCTCTGGTCTAATTCCCAGGTCCTTGATCCATTTTGAGTTGAGTTTTGTGCAAGGTGAGAGATAGGGGTTTAGTTTCAATTTGCTGCATATGGATTTCCAGTTTTCCCAGCAGTATTTGTTGAAGAAGCTATCTTTTCTTCATTGTATGTTTTTGGCTCCTTTGTCAAGTATGAGAAAACTGTATTTATGTGGGTTTGTCTCTGTGTCCTGTGTTCTGTACCATTGGTCTACCTGCCTGTTTTGGTGCCAATACCATGCTGTTTTTGTTACTATTGCTTTGTAGTATAGTTGAAGCTCTGGTATTGTGATATCACCTGCTTCACTCTTCCTGCTAAGGATTGCTTTAGCTATTCTAGGTCTCTTATTCCTCCAAATGAATTTCATGATTGCTTGCTCCTTTTCTATGAGGTCTGTCATTGGGATTTTAATTGGAATTGCATTGAATTTGATAGCACTTTTGGTAGTATGGCCATTTTGATATTAATTCTGCCTATCCAAGAACATGGGAGATCTTTCCACCTTCTAGTGGTTTCTTTAATTTCTTTCTTTAGTGTTCTATAGTTCTCATTTTAGAATTCTTTCACCTCTTTTGTCAAATTGACTCCCAGGTATTTTATTTTTTTTGAGGCTATTGTGAATGGGGTAGTTTTCCTAATTTCTCTTTTGGAGGATTCATCACTTATGAATAAGAATGCATTAGATTTATGAGTGTTGATTTTATATCCTGCTACTTTACTTAATTCATTTATGAGTTCTAGGAGTTTTCTGGTGGAATTTTTGGGCTCCTCTAGATATAGAATAATATCATCTGCAAATAGTGATAGTTTAAGTTCTTCTTTTCCTATTCGAATCCCTTTTATCTCTTTAGTCTATCTAATTGCTCTGGCTAGAATTTCAAGGATGATGTTGAATAGAAGTGGCAAAAGAGGGCATCCCTGCCTTGTTCCAGTTTTTAGAGGGAATGCTTTCAGTTTTTCTCCATTTAGAATGATGTTGGCCTTGGGCTTAGCATATGTATGGCCTTTACAATGTTGACGTATGTTCCTGCTGTCCCTATTTTTTGTAGTGTTTTGAGCATGAAGGGGTGCTGTATTTTGTCAAATGCTTTTTCTGCATTTATTGAAATAATCATGTGGTTCTTAACTTTAAGTCTGTTGATGTGGTGAATTACATTTATAGATTTCCAGATGTTGAACCAACCTTGCATCCCTGGGATGAAACCCACTTGATCCTGGTGCACTATCTTTTTAATGTGTTTTTGTATGCGATTTGCTAAAATTTTGTTAAGGATTTTTGCATCTATGTTCATTAGGGATATTGGTCTGAAATTTTCTTTCCTTGATGTGTCTTTGTCTGATTTTGGTATCAGAGTGATATTAGCTTCATAGAATGAGTCTGGAAGTGTTCCATCCTCTTCTGTCTCTTGGAATACTTTGAGGAGTATTGAAGTGAGTTCTTCTTTGAAGGTCTTCTAGAACTCAGCTGAGAATCCATTTGGCCCTGTACTTTTCTTGGTAGGTAGGCTCTTGATGACTTCTTCTATTTCATTGCTTGAAATTGGTCTATTTTAATTGTGTATGTTCTTCAGATTCATTTTGGGTGGGTCATATGTCTCTAGACATCTATCAGTGTCTTCAAGATTATCTATTTTGTTGGAGTATATATTTTCAAAATACTTTCTAATTATGTTTTGTATTTCCATAGTGTTTGTCGTGATAGTTCCTTTTTCTTCTCAAGTTTTAGTAGTTTGAGTTTTCTCTCTCCTTCTCTTTGTTAGTGTGGCTAAGGGTTTATCAATTTTGTGTTTTGTTTTGTTTTGTTTTCAAAGAACCAACTCTTTGTCAATTTTTTGAATAGTTTCTTTTGTTTCAATTTCATTGATTTCATTTCTGATTTTAATTATTTCCTATCTTCTACTTTTGCTGCTAATCTGTTCTTCTTTTTCTAGGGCTTTGACCTGTAATGTGAAGCCATTTATTTGTTCACTTTTCATTCTTTTGTTGAATGCGCTCCAAGCAATGAATTTTCCTCTTAGTGCTGCTTTCATAGTTTCCCAGAGATTTTGATATGTTGTATAGTTGTTCTTGTTTACCTCTATGAATCTTATTTCCCCCCTCATGTTTTCTGTTATCCATACATTACTCAATAGTGTATTATTTAATCTCCAGGTGTTAGAAGAGTTTCTGTTTTTTGTTTTATTATTGATTTCTAATTTCATTCCATTATGATCTGACAAAATGCAAGGTATTATCTCTATCTTTTTGTATTTGCTAAGAGTAGCTTTGTGGCATAACATATGGTCTGTTTTAGAGAAGGATCCATGTGCTACTGAGAAGAAAGTATATTTACTTGTTGCTGGATGGAATACTCTATATATGTCTGTTAAGTCTAAATTATTGATTGTGTTATTGAGATCTATGATTTCTTTGTTCAATTTTTGTTTGGACGATACGTCCATTAGTGAGAGAAGTGTATTAAAGTCACCTAGTATTACTGTGTTTTGGTCTATTTGGTTCCTGGAATTGAGGAAGATTTGTTTAACATACATGGATGTGCTTTTGTTTGGGGCATAAATATTTATGATCATTATGTCTTGCTGATTTATGTTTCCCTTAAGCAGTATAAAAAGACCTTCTTTATCCCTTGTGACTGACTGTGGCTTGAAGTCTGCTTTATCTGAAATGAGAATGGGAACCCCTGCTTTTTTACTGAGTCCGTGTGCATGTTATGTTTTTTCCCATCCTTTCACCTTCAGTCTGTCATTGTCCTTTTCTATGAGATGAGTCTCTTGAAGGCAGCATATTGTTGGGTCTTTCTTTTTAATCCAATCTGCCAGTCCATGTCTTTTGATTGCTGAGTTCAGGCCATTAACATTCAGGGTTATGATTGAGATTAGACTTGCATTCCCGGTCATTTTGTTTTATTTTTGGCTTTTAACTTGACTTGATTTCTCCTTTAATTGACTATTCCTTTAGGGTAATTCCTCACTTTGCTGACTTACATTGTTGTTTTTCATTTCTTTGTCTTGGAATATTTTGCTGAGAATGTTCTGTCGTGCAGTCTTTCTATTTGTGAATTCTTTTGGCTTTTGTGTATCATGGAAGGATTGAATTTTGTCATCAAATCTAAAGGTAAATTTTGCTGGGTATAAAATTCTTAGTTGGCATCCATTTTCTTTCAGAGCTTGAAATATGTTGTTCCAGGCCCTTCTTGCTTTTAGGGTCTGGACTGAGAAATCTGCTGATACCCATATTGGTTTCCCCCTATATGTAATCTGATGCTTTTCTCTCGCAGTCTTTAAAATTCTGTCTTTATTTTGTGTGTTAGGTATTTTCATTATATTGTGCCTCTGTGTGGATCTGTTGTAATTTTGTGCATTTGGTGTCCTGTAAGCCTGTTGTATTTGATTTTCCATTTCATTCGTCAGATTTGGGAAAGTTTTCTGATATTATTTCATTGAACAGATTATTCATTCTTTTGTTTCTCTGTGCCTTCCTCTATCCCAGGCATTCTTAAATTTGGTCTTTTCATGATGTTCCATAGTTCTTGGAGATTCTGTTCATGATTCCTTACCATCTTTTCTGTTTGGTCGACTTTGTTTTCAAGATTCAGTATTTTGTCTTCATTGTCTGAGGTTCTGTCTTCCAAGTGATCTAGCCTGTTATGCTTTCTATTGAGTTTTTAATTTGGTTTATTGTTTCCTTCATTTCAAGGATTTTTGTTTGTTTATTTTTCAGAACTTCTATCTCTTTATTGAAATGATTTTTTGCTTCCTGCAATTGCTCTATTAGCTGATTATTTATAGCCTACCTTTGCTCTCTCATCACATTGTTTGCTTCTCGGATAATTTTAATCATGTACATTGTGAACTCCCTTTCTTACATTCCTTCTACCATGCTGTCATTGGGTTCTGTTGATATAGTATCTGGGTTTGTTTGGGACACTTTCTTCCCTTGTTTTCTCATGTTGCTCATGTATCTTTCCGTCTAGCAGGGCGAATCAGAGATATTGCAGTTTCCCTTTAAAGACTTATCGTGTCCCTTCAGATTTTCAATACCTCACCTTGAAAAGATTAATATTAGCAACACACCATGTAAACAGTATGCATCCTTCATCCATATATACCCTATTTAGATATTTACAGTTTTCATAATATATAGAGATGGGTTCACCTTATTATCTACAGCAAAACCGGTAGGTTTGCAATATGGAACACAATTTCAAATGGTGGAAAAAGAGGATGAGGAGGGTTGTAGAATATAACGTTAATGAGATAGGAAGTGAGTCTATAGAGGTACTATGTCGTAGGAATAGTTAAAGCAGGATTAAAAGAAATAGGTTGTCAGCATGAGAAGAGAGAGTCTCCATGGAAACAGATAAATAAGAGGATGATATTGATAAAAATATTAATAAAAGAAAACAAGAGGGAATATAGTAGGTATAATAGGAATAATCGTAATACTATTTAAAAAAAGTTCAGCAATAAAATTACACTGTACTGTTCAATCCTCCTGTTTTTCAGTAGACTGTTGCCTGAGAGGTGCTTGATAATGTGGTGATTGGGCCTACGGGGAGGGTCGAGCGTCTGGTCCTCTGGGCTCCTCTGGTGCCCGCCTGGAGCAACCCTAGTGTCGGGCCTGCAGGGAAGGTGGAGGGCTAGTACTCTGGGCTCCTCCTGGCTGGGTCTGCCCACCTGGAGTAGGCCTGGTCTCTGCGCCTGTGGGGAAGGTCGAGCAGCTGGTCCTCTGTGCAACTTTATTTTCAAGATTCAGTATTTTGTCTTCATTGTCTGAGGTTCTGTCTTTCAAGTGCTCTAGTCTGTTGGTGATGCTTTCAGTTGAGTTTTTTATTTGGTTTATTGTTTCCTTTATTTCAAGGATTTCTGTTTGGTTCTTTTTCAGAATCTCTCTTTGTTGAAGTGATCTTTTGCTTCCTGCAGTTGCTCTTTCAACTTCTATTTAAGTGATCATTCATTGCCTGCATTTGCTCTCTTATCTCATCCTTTGCTTGGTGAATCATTTTAATCATGTATATTCCAAACTCCTTTTCTCACATTTCTTCTACCATGCTGTCATTGGATTCTATTAGTATAGAATATTGGTTTGTTTGGAACATTTTCTTCCCTTGTTTTTTCATGTTGTTCATGTGTCTACCCCTCTAGCAGTACAGATTTGGGGTATTGCAGTTTCCACTATACAGGCTTATAGTGACCCCATAGTTTTGCAATACGTCTTCTCTAAGGGGGAGATCAGTATTAGCAACATTCAGTACAGACAATATGCACCCATAAACCAAATAACCCCTTTGAAGATGTTAACAATATTATTATAATAAAGAGAGAGGATGAGTTCAATTATTATCTACAGTAAAACAAATAGATTTGCAATGAAGACTGCAGTTCCTAATGGAGGACATAGAGAATGGGGAGGGGTGTAGGATGTAACTGTTAATGGAATAAGCAAAGAGTATGAAGAAGTTCTAGATCATAGGAAGAGTGAAAGTGTAGTCAAAAGAAGTTGGGATGCCTCACCCAGAGAATGCCTCTCTAGCAGTGGTCCCTGTACCTGCCACCACCATAAAGAGGTCCATAATAAAACCCTTCTACCCCTGACATCGAGACCCTGTCTCTAACCACAGTGCAAAATAGGACTGGGGATGTGCCTCAGTGGTCGAGCACCCCTGATTTCAATCCATGGCCACTGTCACCAAAAACATTAAAAAAAAAAAAAGGTGGTTGTTAGCATGAGAAAAGGGAGAAAGAGACTCTGAGGAAACAGGTAAACAAAAGGAAAATAGCAAGAAAAATAAAGAAATAAAAATTTAAAAATTTTGACAAAGGAGAAAAAAAAATCTACACTCTAACAGACATACTGTTCAAACCTCCCAGTCTTCAGTAGCCTGATGCATGAGAGGTACCTCATTTACTTTTATGTGGTGCTGAGGATTGAACCCAGTGCTCACACATGCTGGGCAAGCTCTCTACCACTTAGCTATTCAGCCCCAGCCCTGTAAAGGGGAGTTTTTAAATCTCTAAAGTAAACTTTGAGCTTTAGTAGAAAGCTTACTACCTGACTTATGTTCATTATTCTTAAATAAATCATATTTTCTTGACCTAGAATAGGATAGTACCACCTGCAAAGTTGAATAATATTCTTTATTTCTCTAGAAACAAAAGTTCAGTTGTTTCTGAAACTGGTTCTTGGTTTCCTTCTTCACAAACCCATTTCTATTAGCTGTTAACATTCTGGAAGACACAGGGTGCCCCTCCAACTGTAGTTGGATATGAACTGAAAGGCCAATGCACAAGTAGCTTGTGAGACAATCTGTGTTGTTACAAGTCATCTCAGTTCTGGTATTCTTTTCCTGTTCAATTTATTTTGTGTTCTTGGGTCTTTCCACTGAGTAGAGCAACATAAACTGCATTAGAACATTACCTTTTAGTGGGCTTTTGGCCCATAGTTCAAAGCTATCTGTTTTAAAGAGTGTAGAATGACTTTTTACTCTATAAAATTATGGAATTGATAATTTCTTTTTTAGCCATTAATTCATTCTAGAGTCATGTATAAATATCCTAAATATGTATGATGTAGTTGGTGTAGCAAGCTGCCTAGTTTGTCCAGTTTTTAGAAAACCTTTTTTCACAACATGGATAAACGTGAACCAGCTTTGTAGAAAAAGTCTGGGGAAGAAAACCAAGGATAGCTACTTTGTCTGTTGGAATAAAACATAGTTGTGCACAGTGAAAGAATTGTGGCTGTTGGTTGGTGTTCTTTCCATATCTTTTCTCTTAATTGAAGTATTGATGTTAGGTGAGTGCAGAGTTTAAGAGTCATGTGCTGCTTTTGTGTTTGTCTTTCTTTTTTTTTATTTTAATTTTCTCATTTGAAATGTAGAGAAGTCTAATTCACAAACTCAAGTGTTTAGGAGTCAAGAATAATTCTGGATCTTTACATTTTGTTTAAAGTGGCTAACATTCTATTGGACTTCTGTTATTTCTCTTTCTGTGTTTAAAATCATTGACATATTTAAGTGAAAACAAGACTCATTTAAAGATCATGTTACTCATTTGAGCACACGGAAATAGTTTGATTATGCTTGACTGACTGACTGACTAGAATGTAATATCCCTGAGGATAAGGTGCTGGATTGTTTGATACAATGCCATGCAAGTAGTATGTCATGGGTGTTCAATAAATAATACCTCTCCCTGTTTTATAAGCAAGATCTGTGATCTCTGATTATCAGACAAGGAGTACTTGATCTATTTATTGTATCACTAGATGTGGATGTATTTTTTTTACCAGTGACAGTACAATCAAATGTGAATATTTTAAAGGAAGAAATTTTGTTCAATTTTTGAAAAAGTCAGAATTATAGAATACTCAGACTAAAAAAACAAAAAAACCCTTGCCAAGTTCTGTGAAAACATTATAAAGATGGTACCCTCAGAAGCTTATAGTTTAGTTTTAAATTATACTACTAAAATTTATAATAATTAAAACAACTTATACATTCTGTTGATTTTAAGTGAAATTAATGATAACTGAGTAATTTTTTTTTAAACTCCTGTCCTGGGGATTGAACCCAGGGGTGTTCTACCACTGAGCTATCCCTAATCCTTTTTATTTTTATTTTTTTACTTTAAGACAGGGTCTTGCTAAGTTACTCAGGCTGATCCTGAACTTGTGATCCTTTTGCTTCAACTTCCCAAGTAGTTGGGATTACAGGCAGGTACTATAAGGCCCAGATGAAGTTTATCTATTAAGAGCAGAATCTTGTCTCAGAATACCAAATTTAAAAAGCGGGTGGAGCTGGGGATGTAGTTCAGTGGTTAACACCCCTGGGTTCAATCCGCAGTAACCCCACCCCCCAAATAAAAAGAACAAAACATAAGCAGAATCTTAACATTCTTGTTGTGTATTTGTTCCTTCTGCCCTCAAGGCAGTCCTCAATTTCTGCTTATAACCCAGCATCATCTGTCTCCTGTTATATGAATCAAAACACTATAACATTTTTAAAATTTTGGTTTCTAATATTGTTTCACAACTTACTTTTTCTTCCTTTAACCTTTTCCATTAATTTTGTTGTATTTTTTAACAGATAACCAAGCCTCATCATCCAGGGTCAGCTTTCTATGTTTAATAGTGGTTCCTTGGAGAAATTATGTCTTGTGTTTTAAAGATGTGATGATATGAGAACTAGGTATAGAAGCTAGAGAAAGGCATGACTTCAGATTAATATCTTTGAACTTGCGATTACAAAAAATTTGTGTGTATTTTGAAGTTGATTTCTGATAGTAGAGTGACCTCCCCTTACTCTTAGGGGACATGTTCCAAGGCACCCCCCTCCCACCTCTGAATGCCTGAAATTCAGTATCTGTGTGTATGTGTGTGTGTGAGAGAGAGAGAGAGAGAGAGAGAGAGAGTCGGGGTGCCCACTGGCCGGGGCGGGCGGCGCGATCGGGGGCGGCTGGCGACTCCCGCGCCCCTGAACGAAGGCGCGCGCCCGGCCCCTCCGATGGAGGTGCCTCCAGCCCGAAGAGGTGGCGGCATAGCGGCTGGACAGCTGCTGCACAGCCACAACGAGCCATGCTGACGTGGACAGCTCCCGCCCCCCGACCTTCCGGAGGGTGGGTGGGTGGGTTTGCCCACAGGATGTCCGTGTCAGGCCAGGCCCCCGAGGCCACGTGAGGAGGCAGCCGGCCCAGACCCCCTCCTCACTTCTCGCCTGCCACGCTGGCCTGTCAGGGTGCCCGGGGCCCCATCCTAATGCGGAAGTCTTCGCCATTGGCCAAGACTTCTGCATGCTCAGTGCGTGATCACTGAGTGCCTGGGCTCCGTGCAGCTTGCAGTCCACGAGCTAACCTCGTGGACAGCTCCCTGATTGGTTGCTCCTGCACATATATACCCGCTACTTCCCTGGGGGGGGAGAAGAGGGAAGATCCTGTAACGAGATGGCCATCGTGTGAATAAAGCCTCTGACCAGCCTACGTGTTGCGTCTCTCTGCGGGCAGGGATTCCCGATAAGAGAGAAAGAGAGAGAGAAGCTTTGAGACAGTGTCTTCTCGCTAAGTTGCTTAGGGCCTTGCTAAATTGCTTAGACTGACTTTGAACTTGGGGTCCTCCTGCCTCAGCCTCCTGATCTGCTGGGATTATAGGTGTGTGCCACCACACCTGGCACATTCAAATCTTAATTTATGGTATATAAAATGAATATAGATGTGCATTATTACACTGCCAATAAGAAATAACAGTTGATTGTTAAAAAATATACTTTTAATATCACCGTATTGTCCCAGATGAGAATCATATAATGTGACAGAAGGAGCTTTTAAACAAGCTTGACAAGTCTAAGTTGTGAGGTCTTGGCCAAGTCATTGCATTGAAAGATGGTTTACTTATTTGTAGAATGATAATACTATTGCCTATTCCATCTATGTCATAGAATTTTTGTGAGAATAAAATTGGTTCAGTGTATATTAAAATGCTTTGAAAATAATATTTAATAAATTACTTTCACAAGGTCTTTTTATGGTTGGGGAGAGAAAAACTCCAGTAGTTTAAAATTAACCCTGAAAACAGTTTATAGTATTCCTTTTAGAATGAGTGAAACTGAGAAGTGACTCACATAGCAAGCAAGTTCCAGATTCAGAACTATAATCTATGTCTCCTGAACTGTGTAGATACTCTATATTTTATCCACCATACCGATTCTGGTTTGTTTGTTTTTTCACTCAAAATTAGTCATGTACTCATTGTTTTCCCAGAAGAAAAAGAATGGGAGAGAGAAGAAAAAGAAAGGGAAGAATTAAAAAGCTAGTTTTGCGGCATTATCACATACCATTTTCAAACAAAAGCATTTAGAACAGATTTCTGGAAGGATAATTGTAACAAAGTTGTTGAAGACACAGATGTAGTCTAGATTTTAACAGACTAGTAACAGTCTGATTAAATCTGATCCTGTTTGATTCTCTGCTAAGGCTGGGCCATTTTAGGGTTAATATGTAGAATCTAGTAAGAAAGAACTGTATGCCTTTTTACCTGGTTCCAAATAAATCATGATCAGGTATATTTCACAATACGTAGTAGAATTATTTATTATAAAAAGTAGGAGATAGTGTTGACAAAGCTATCTTTTTTAAAACACCATTGAAATCAGAGTAATTTTGCTTCCTTTGCCAAGTATGACAAATAGCTTTCTATTTATACAGTGCTTTATAAGAATCTTAACATGTTAAATTAAATAATCACTTTACTTGCAATGATGGATTTAAACCATCTTTTAAATTATTATACAGTTATTACATTCTGCACAGTTAATAAAGTGTCATTTGCTGAGAATATTACAGTTGAAAAAAATCTTAATTTCTTCAGATCTCTAGAACATTTTAAAAATAGGATTAAAAATACTATAGTTTTATAGTTCTTTTCTGTGTATGAGTTAAAGTAGATGGGTGTTGTTATCAATCTGTCCTAAACTGAACATACAGTTTAGGGTACATGTGCACGTTTATGAATATTTGACAGATTTATTAAGCCTATAATTCTGGTCCTTGGAAGTCCCTTTTAAAAGTTATTAATTAGGTAAATCACAGGTCATTGAGTCAGAAGAGCCTTCTCATGGTATGCTTGGTGAACTCAGATGAAGGCAGAGTCAGTTAGTTTCAGCAACTCTCCCTTGCTGGTATAGCCCTGACACTTACATTTGAGATTTACAATAGGGTTTACTTTTACTTTGGTTCCCTGTAGTGAAAACTTCAACATGCATCATGTTTCATGAGTGCATGTGTGTGTGGTCTCCAGAAGAAGGGAAGAGTTGGGGAGAAAAGGTCAGTTTTATTGACTCGAGGTAATGTTTAATAACAGAAGATGTAAATCATATTGACTAGCTCTTGTATGTCTTTACTTTCACCATAATAGAATGTGGGGTGGTGAATAATTCCACATCAATTTTGTTTCACACTGCATAATTCTAATGGTTTCTTTTTCATAGAGAATACATGAAATTTGTCTTAGTAAGAGGCTATCCTTTCTAAATAAACTTTAAATTTGGCTTTCTCCTGGAACTCTACTGTCCAGAGTGCTTTTGTCCTCATTAATGCAAGAGAAGTTTTGCTATTAATACAAGAGGTATTGCCTGCACACAGCTAAAACATAACTTTTTTCCTGTTGTGAATCACATGGGTGTAAAATTCATTCACATGCCTTCCACAGAGCATAAAATTTCTGCATAACACTGATAGGTGCTGGACCTACAGAGCAGAGGAAGGTTTTTTTGTTTTTGATTTGATGGTTTTGGCTTAAGCTCTGGATTATTCTAAGAGGAGGGAGGGAGAAAAGATGTGGATTCCTTGAAATCACAGGTTTCAAAGTTCCAAGGACTTACACAGTTTTATCACATATGTCTAAATACTGTAATCACCATCAGAATCTTTTTCACAAAATCCCCAGGTGATTCCTATGCATATCTAATTTGAGATACTCCTTTCTGAAAGCAGTGGTTTCAATTAAGTAAAATTCACATAGCTTATCTACCTAATGAATGTTTCAAAACCAAAATTATTAGAGGAAAAAGTTGTTTAAGACAGCAACTAAGACCCTGAAAATGTATCAGGCCTTGAAAATTAATAATATGACTCATAATTAGCTTATCAATTAGATATAAATTAGTGTATCTAAAGGGCTTGAAAACTTCTGTTAATGTTTATCTTTTCCAGGCTTGGTTTTATACTTGGTGAAACCCAGGCAAAATTACCAACAGGAACATTTTTAAGCTGGAGCATATTTATGTTGCACTTTTTGGACTAAATAGTTAAAAGTGATAGAATTTTGAAATAAAAATGAAAACAAAATTGGAAACCACTTTAGAAGTTATCTACTCCCATGCTGCATCCCAGCCAGTTTGAGGGCTTTATCTGGAGTGAGAGGTTTTTTTTTTTTTTCAGTACTGGGGTTTGAACCCAGGGGCACTCCACCACTGAGCCACTTCCCCAGCCCTATTTTGTATTTTATTTAGGACAGGGTCTCACTGAGTTGCTTAGGGTCTTGCTTAGTTGCTGAGACTGGCTTTGAACTCGCGATCCTTCTGCCTCAGCCTCCCAAGTGCTGGGATTACAGGTGTGCGCCACTGTGCCCGGCTGGAGTGAGAATTTTGAACCTGAGAACTCCTGTGGACATGTGTAGCTAGAGAGATCCTCCCTCCCTTCTTCTCCTGGCCCCCTCCCCTGTTTTTCCTTTCTTCTTCTCTCCCCTCACATCCACCTTAGATTGTTTCACTAGTAGAAAAGTACTAAGCTTCTCAGGACTCACTTTTTTTTTTTTTTTTTTTTTTTAAGACACAGGAGTGTGTGTGATATATTCTATAAAAAATCCCTGGAATTTTTACTGATAGATATTTAAATATCTAATCATTCCTGTATGCTTGCATCTAGGATTAAGAGGTTTTAGTCCACTGGTAATTAAGAATTCTGTTGATGTTTGCTGCCTGCAAGCATATTGTTCAAAGACCAGCTCTTCCTGTACTAGAATTGGTTCCCTTTCACACTGATTATTAAATACCTGAATTGTCTCTAGGGAGGAGAACTGAATTATTACAAGGAGGACCTGAGCAGAGGGAGTCTTCATATTGTATACCTTTTTGTACCTTTTGAATTTTGAAGCCCTATAAATTCTATAGTTCTTTCAAATAAATAAATAAAAAATTTTGAAAGTTCTAACCTTCTTGACTATGAGTGTGTGATCTTTGATGCCGGGTACTGTTTTGTGATTGAGGAGAAAATATTAGGTTTGGGTGCTAACATCTTGGATTTGCTCACTACAGCAGCAAATAACTTCCAAATATTTAGTATCAAACTATAAATGAGCCAGTGTTTATATCCCACCCTGTAGTCCTCAGTATAATATCTTAAAATGGTTATATCAGAAGAAACAAAGTGATCTTCCAAATTTCTCTCATACATGTATTAATCTGCAAAAGCTTGCCAAAACCGTATTCTGAACTGTTACAGGATTCTGCCATAACCTATAATACATTGCTATCACCCAGATTTTGTTTTGGAAATAGATATGATTTAATTTCTTTTGATGGGACTATCCCAGGAAATTCTTGGGCCAGACTAGGTCTCTATTTTGTATTCACACACCAAGGTAGAGATTTCTCCTTGTTTCAATCTGGACACATTTTAAGAGGGCAGATTCTATGTAGTTATTACTGCCTTCTAAGTTACAAATGGTATGAAATAAGTTGCCAGGATAATAAATAGGTTACAGCTGTATTGCCTTCTCAGCAATTTGAAATTCATGCCTTATCAGTTGTTTTGATATTCCTGATGAAATGAGAATATTGTGAGGGGAGAGAGTTTTGTTTCATTTCTGTCAGAAAACTGGCCAGAAACATCCAGGTTACTTTGGAGTCCTAATTAAGCCTCCGTACAGGACTTTAATTGGGATTTTGAAAGTTGTACTATATAATTGCATCATTTGAATAGATTAATTCAGGTTAGGTGGTGTGCCTTTTGCTTTCCTCTGCAGCTGTTAGTCTTTTCAGACCTTTGTTAGGACTTAGGTGGGAATGTACTAATGACAGACTGTGAAAAGCTCTTAACTTTTCTCTTTCAGTTTGTTAATTTATGTGAACATTTCTATAAATTTTTATAATGCACAATACAAAAAATAGCTGCTGAATGCTTAATTGCATTTCAAGATAGATGTTCCCATGTGCATGTGATTGTCTTAGAACCCTGAAAAGAATATAAACCTGTAAGTAATTGCTAGACTAAGGTAAAATCTGCTAGTTGATAGCAGAGTTGTCCTCTGTCAGTTGAATTGTGAATGACCACAGGGTATATAGGTTATGCCTCAGATCATATTTGACTAATCTGGAGTTCATTTGGGGTAGAGTACAAAAACATATACATATGTACATGATTATATGATTTCAAACGCTTTGTGAAATTCTAAAGTAGGTGATGTTTAATGGCATAGAAAATCAGTAGTAGATTGAAAATCTATTCTTCACTATGTTTGTAGCTGATAACCGTGGGGAAGCACTTCTGTGCACTAGTATTTTTCTTTTATAAAAATAGGAAAGTTAGCAATGTGTTATCTAAGATATCTTAATTTTCCGTGATTAATTATATATGGTTGAAACTAGTTTCATAGATCAAGAGGTAAATTGGCTAAGATACTTTAGAAAGTGGAAAGAATGAAAGATGAAAATCATGAAATTGGAAAGGGGAGAAAGGAAACCAACATTAATGTTAATAAGAGTTTGTAGAAAACCAGTAAATTTATATTAAGAACAACAGATGTTCAAGACCAGCCCTGGAGTGTCTTTTGGCATCTTAGAACATTCCTTCCTAAGTTTGCTCTCCCAAAAGAGATCCAGTGCATGTGCTTTCCTTTCTGCCCCTCCATAGTCCTATCTCAGTGATCTCTAAGGCTCTGACATCTGTCTTTTCCCCAGTCATTAACACACACCCTCTTACCTGTACTTGAGGCTCCATTAAAATTTTTCTGGTTCTAGTCAAGTTCTAAGCTAACATAATAAACTGTTGATTTATTGAGATATAATTCACAATCCATAAAATTTACAGTGTTAATTCTGTGGATACTATCACCACAAACTAATTTCAGAACATTTTCATCTCTCAAAAATAAAAATCCATATCCATCAGCTCTATTGATTAGATCATACCTAATATGGATCCCTAACTATTTTAATTGAGGACCTTTCAGAGACCATTTAATAACTCAGAAGAGTTACTCTAATGGGAGGTGTGGGCCTTATGTTTAGAGTATAGGGAAAGGGTCATTTTCGTGTTTTACATGCTTTGTTGCTTAACTCCATAATTTGGGCAGGCCCTAGAGATGGAAAGAATGGATTTCCCCATTCACATTTTTATTAAGGATAAGGACCCAAAGGTTAAAATATTAGCTGGGCTTGCTTCTGAGGGTTTGAAAGCTACTCTGTATTATTGATGATCATATGGGCACAGAGATAAGGATACGTGTTCCAAACTTAATGTAGTGAGCACAGTGACTGACTGCTTCTTCATATTGAGGACAGTAAATTACTAACAACTGTAAAGTGTCCAGCATAGGTATATCTTTACATATAGGAACCTGGAAACATTTGTTAGGGTCCATTAAGATCCAGAGATGAAAGGTTATTTCCCTATATGTATGCCTCCATTTTGACCATCTCTTTTCATTCCTCTTTTGATTAATTTGTTCAGTTTGATTAATTTATTCAGATCTGTTAAGCATTTAAATGACTTTTTGAATGTTTTAAATGAAATTTTGAATTTCTTTTTTTGAGATAATTTATATAAATCAAATTAACTAATAGTATAATCCACTGAGTTTTGATGCACATGGTTGTATAAACACTACCATAATTGTGTGTGTATTTTGTTTTGATTATTTTTACCCCTGAAACCCCTGAAAATTTCTTCATACCACTTTGTATTCACCTCCTTCCCTTAACACCCTGGTCCCTGTAACTATAATTTTGCATTCTCCAAAAATGCGTCTCAGTAGAAATGTACAGTATACAGTCTTGAGTCTGACTTCTTTTAGGTACCATACCACCTTTGAGACATTTATGTCTTTGCAGGTATTAGTGGTTCATTCCTTTGCTTTGTTTTCCATAGCATGTTCTATAGACAAAAAAGTTCAATTTGGATCTCCCATTGGTAATATAAAGATTTTTGTTTTTAATTTTTTAAAAATACTGGGTACATAGAGTATGTTTGTCCGAAGTCATCTCTTCTTTCATTTGCCATTTGTTAGAAAGTCACTTCCTCCTCCTCTTCTAAAGGAAGGAAGCCTTATTTTTTTGTTTCATGTCTAGAGTACAAGAAGATGGTACTTAGTTAAGCATCAACCCATTCCTCTTTTTCTTTCTTCTTCATAGGCACAAAATACTGTTTCCTCTAAGGTACTTAAAAGTGAAATAGATGTAATTCTGTAAATTCAGAAAATAATTACTGAGGTTTTTTTAAGCAAAAAGGAATTGTTTTTTGTGGGTGTCTGTTTCTTTCATTTATTTGTTCTTATCAAGTTATATGATTTTACCATAGAAGGGTTCAACTACTTTAAATCACAGTTTTTTTAGTTGAAAGGTACCTTTAATAATTTTATCTCCTGCTTTGTACTAATACAATGACTAAGATTGTTACATATAAACTTATTTAACCCATGTTGTCCCATGAGCCCAGATGTGGAACACTTAAAAAACTTAAATTGAGCAACAAATACAGCACTTATGGAAACTTTGAAATAATCTTTTACTATTTTGTTTGCAGAATTGAAAACTTGGCCAGAAATTAATGGGTTGAACTCCACAGGGAGTTTGGGGGTTGGGAGGGGGATGTATATTTTACTGTTTCTCTTGTTATCTAAAATTTAACATTATTTCCTCAAGGAAAAACTTCTGTATTCTGTATTCTATTCATTTTATATTACATTTGTGCCTTGGTGATTAGTTAACTTTGCCTTTATAGTTTCTTTTTAAAAGTTTTAGCTAGTAATTATGAAAACTTGCTTAATCTCATTACTAAACAGGGAAAATTAGAAAAAAGTTCACTGTTCAACAGCAGTTGAATAGGTTGTTGTTTGTTCTTGCACTGAATACCTTGTAGCCATCAGTATAGAATATATCTCAAAAACATGGCAGTTTTAAAATTTTCTGAATGATGCATATATATGATACCATTATGTAGTTTGAAAACATACAAAACCATGTTAAGTGTGGATACCTGTTTGTAGATGCTTATTAGTAGAAATAATGTAGAGCATACATTGGAACATAAGTCCTGAACTATCAAATTTACAATAGCGATTATGTTTGGAGAAGGGAATGGAATTGGGGGAGAGTTCATACAGA
This sequence comes from Glaucomys volans, assembly GCA_020662805.1. NCBI lineage: Eukaryota > Metazoa > Chordata > Mammalia > Rodentia > Sciuridae > Glaucomys > Glaucomys volans. Next base: position 97,664 of record JAJEJO010003034.1, read on the forward strand.
CATTGATTTGATCTGTCACGTATTCTTTCTCTTTAAGACTTGGAATCAATCATAGTGAAATTTAGATAAAGAGCAGGTATGTTGTGTTAGTCATCATAACTCTGTATAGTTATAAAATATATTATGATCTACATTAGGATAGATTGTTTATAAGGAGCCACAGATTCACTTATTAATAGGAATACAGAATAGCAGATCATCTCTTGCATATAACCCTGAGGCCTAAGGCATAGGTTCAGAACTTAGATTTTGGAGTCATATTTATCTTGGTTGAAATCCTATCTTATGCACTTACTGATTTTGGACTTAGTGTGGTTATTCATGAGGTAGCAACCAATCTAACTTCCTAGGAAAAAAATTGTGCCATAGGTAGCACTCAGTGTATGTTGGCTTCACTTAGCTTATAACCACTGACATTAAATAACTGTAATTTCAAGGAGCTGTTCTTCAGTAGAGAGCTATGTAGTCATCATGTGTTATTTCTCATATAGTATTGCTTATTCGCACTACTCTGACTAGAATAGTTGAAAGTTTCTAAATTAACAAAATCCTTGCCCAAACCTAGAAAACACATTAGAGTTGTATTCTGTATACTGAATTCTACCCAGAAACCTAATTCAGGTTAACTGTTACTCTGCTTTCCTCACCAAAGAAAAACAAAAAAACAAAAACAAAAAAACCTCCCCCTTTTAAGAGAAGGAAGAACACTCCTTTAAAAATACCCTTGTTACTTGTAACTTTTTAGCACCTAAATTCCCCATTTTTAAATAGATTGTGGGTCCAGTGAAAATTTTGAACAAGAACAGGTATGAATATCTGAAGACCGGTGTAGGTTCAACAGATGATGGAATGGTGTTTCATGGACAGAAGAAAAAAAATATTTCTTGTGAAGATAATGTTTTGGTTATCCTTCTTGATTTTCAGTGTAGGATCATAGTTAATACATTTTCAACTGTCTTTGAGAACTAGCTTTAGGAATATCTTTGAAGCCTTTTATTTGAAAGTCAGACCAGAAATCTAGCTATGGGCCCTTCCTTACTGTGTGTACAAGAGGTAAGAGGTAGGACTTTTGTTGTTGTTGTGTTGTGTATTTCTTCCCTGTCTTAAACTTCCCCCCTTTTTTGCTTACCTTCTGGTCAGACCCACCAGATTGATATGTGGGGAGGTAACATTGATGTCTGGGAAGATAACATTTTAAAATTACTCCCTAATGAAAGGTTATAGGCAGTTTAGTTGTGCACGTTTGGCAGGTGCCCATAGCCAAGGAGAGCAAAGGAATAGTGTTTGAGCCTGACCATATGGTGGAAATGGAACAGCTTCCTCATTCAGTCTTTCCTAATGGATTGATTCAAATGTCAGTTCAGATCACAATTTATGGAGTGGGCAGGAAGGTTTGGAAAAAAGCACAGGAGGAAGAACCAGTACAAGGAAGTCTGGGCAGGGGCTGTTTGGCATTCAGTTAGGTGCATTGCCTTTTCATTCCACAATGAGTTCAACTGGTATTTGAAGCTAGTTATTAGTGTGCTCAGTGAGCCATACATTCCTGAGGTAGCTCAGTGTTTTTAAATCTGAAAGCTTGATCTGCTTAGTTCCACTAAACCACTTTTCATATATTTTCTGAAGGCATTTTAGCAGAACCTGTCTTTTCATTTCGTGAATACTAAACTGTATAGTAAATGATGTTCTCAGAATGAATATACATTTTTAGAATTTCTATGTTTGATACTTCAAGAGTGGGGAGAGAGAGACACACAAAAACATCAGGTCTCTCTGGAAAGGGATGTCCTACCTCCCATAAGAAAAGAACCATTTATTTTTATATGTATGTGTCTGTCTTCCAGGGGAGCTCCCTTTATATTTTAACTTCCAGCCAAAGATATGGGCTTCTTTGTTTTATGGAAATAGGTGTTAACTATGTTTTCTTAAATCACAGAAAGAACTGTTCATTTTAGCATTCTTGGATCTCTAGTTTTGAGTTTTATCATCCCCCCAGCAAGTCTTTCCTTGTATTCTCAATAGTGCTGTTTTTTTTTAAACATTTTTCTTAGAAAATGGCTTCTATTCTCCTCTCCTTTGCAGATTTTGAGAATTATCTCCCTTTTGCACTTGTTGAAGGGCTAAGACATTACACTGTCACAGCTGAGGGGCAGGTTATCTCATTATATTAATTTAGCTTGTTTAAATTTGGCTTTCGAAATAAAATGGGTCAGGTAAAGAGCTTGGCAGTCTTTAAGATGATTGTTAGCCTTGTTGTCCCTAATCTTTGTTGCAAAAGGGTTCCCTGGGCTGGGGTTTTGGCTCAGTGATAGAGCTCTTGCCTTGTATGTATGAGGCACTGGGTTCAATTCTTAGCATCACATAAAAAAATAAAATAAAATGAAAATATTGGGTCCATCTACAGCTGAAAATATTTTTAATATTAATAAAAATATTAATAAAAATAAAAAGGGATCATCTGACATTATGTATTTCTTTAATTTCTTTTCATATTACTAGGTGAAAAAACACTTTTAAGTTTGCATTTTGAAGTGGAATTAAAGTAACCCTAAACAATATACCTTGTAACACATTATAAATGGTTACAATAAAGCTATTTCAAGTTATAGTTTTTTTTCACTGTCTTTTAAAAGCATATAATTTAATTAATTAATTTTTTGTGCTGGGGATTAAACTCAGGGTTTTGTGTATGCTGAGCATGTGCTCTACCACTGAGCTGTACACCTGCCACCATTTAAAATGTTTCAAATGTATAACTAAATTAACTTTTGAATAAGAAGTACAAACATTCTACAAAATTATTAAAAAGGGACAGGAGTATTTATCTTGAAAAGTCAGTCTCCCTTTCATTCCTGCTCCCTATCCGCAAAGTTTGCTGCCATGTATATAAACTCATTTTGGTTTTCATATTTACACAATCTGCTGTAGATTTTTTGCTGTTGTTTGTTTTGTTTTGAGCAAAACTTCCTAGTAATGCCTTTTCCTTTTTTTTTTTTTTGTCTTTCTACATTTTTTACTGGTACATAATAGTTGTACATAATGATAGGATTTGTTGTTACATACTTATACATGCACACAGTATAACTACATAATTTGGTCACTCCCCGCACTTCCCCCTCTCTTCCCTCCTCCCACCCCTGGTCCGTCTCCTCCACTGATCTCCCTTTGATTTTCATTAGATCCCTGCTCCTGCCCATTTCTTTTCCTTTTACATCTGAAGCTTACCCATATTAGAGAAAACATCACTCATGACCTTCTGAGTTTGGCTTATTTCACTTAACATAACAGTCACAGGTTTCATCTTTTTTCTTGCAGATGACATAATTGCATTCTTTTTTATTCCTGAGTAAAATTCTGTGTTGTGTGTGTGTGTGTGTGTGTGTGTGTGTGTGTGTACATCGTTTTCTTTATCCGTTCATCTGTTGATGGACACATAGGCTGGTTCCATAGTTGTGCTATTGTGAATTGTGCTGCTACAAACATGGGTATACCTATATCACTATAGTATATTGACTGATTCTTTCGGATAAATACTGAGGAGTGGGTATAGCTGGGTGGTTCCATTCCTAATCTTTTGAGGAGCCTCCATACTGATTTCCATAGTGGTTGTAATAGTTTACAATCCCACCAACAATGTAGAAGTGTTCCTTTTTCTCCATACCCTCTCCAATGTTTATTATTATTTGTATTCTTGATGGCTGACATTCTGACTGTAAGGTAAAATCTGTGTAGGTTTTTGTTGTTGTTGTTTTTAATTTTTTTTTTTAGTTATATGCGACTGTAGAGTATATTTTGACTTATTTAAACAAACATGGAATGTGTCTTATTCTAATTCGGATCCCAGTCTTGTGGGATGTTGAGATTCATCATGGTGTATGTATATATATATATATATATACATAGGAAAGTTAAGTCAGATTCATTCCACTGTCTTTCCTATTCCTGTACCCCTCTCTGTTCCCTTTAATCCTCTTTGTCTAGAATACTGAACTTCTCTCTTCCCTCCCTTATTGTGTGTTAGCATTCAGAGAGAACATTTGACCTTTGGTTTTTTGGGTTTGGCTTATTTCACATAGCATGAGAGTGTCCAGATTCATCCATTTACTGGCAAATGTCATAAAGCTATTCTTTCTTATAGCTTAGTAATATTCCATTGTGTGTGTGTATGTGTATGTTTATATACAACACATTTTTTTTTATACATTCATCTGTAAAGGGTACCTGGTTTGGTTCCATAGCTTAGCTATTGTGAATTGAGCTGCTATAAACAGTGATGTGGCTGCATCATTGTAGTATGCTGATTTTAATTCTTTTGGATATGTACTGAGGAGTGCTATAATCTGGTCAAATGGTGGTTCCATTCCAAGTTTTCTGAGGAATCTCCTTACTGCTTTCCAGAATGGCTGCTCCAATTTGCAGTCCCTCCAGCAGTGTGTTAGTGTACCCTTTTCCCCACATCCTCGCCAACATTTATTATTATCTTTATTCTTTTTTAATTATTATTTTTTATTTTATTTTTCTTTTTATATTTACTTATTGATTCATTGAACACAAATGGGGTACAGCTATTGTTTCACTGGTTGTACACAAAGTAGAGTCACACCATCTGTGCGTTCATGCATGTACACAGGGCAATGGTATCTGTCACAATTTCTGTTATTATTTTTACCCCCACCCCACCCCGACCCCACCCCTCCCTTCCCTCTATGCTATCTATCCTTCCTCCCTTCTTGCCAGCCTTCCCCCCTGCATTATGCATCATCATTCATTTATCAGTGATACCATTCGGCCTTTGGATTTTTGGGATTGGCTGATCTCACTTAGCATAACAGTCTCCAACATCATCCATTTACCTACAGATGCCATAATTTTATTCTTCTTTATGGCTGAGTAATATTCCATTGTGTATATATACCACAGTTTCTTTAGCCATTCATCTACTGAAGGGCATCTAGGTTGATTCCACAATCTAGCTATTGTGAATTGAGCAGCTATGAATATTGATGTGGCTGCATCACTGAGGCAATCTGATTTTAAGTCCTTTGCGTATAGGCCAAGGAGTGGGATAGCAGGGTCAAATGGTAGATCCATTCCAAGTTTTCTAAGGAATCTCCACACTGCTTTCCAGAGTGGCTGCACCAACTTGCACTCCCACCAGCGATGTATGAGTGTACCCTTTTCCCCACATCCTCGCCAACACCTGTTGTTGCCTGTGTTCTTGATAAAAGACATTCTAATTGGGGTAAGATGAAATCTTAAGGTGGTTTTGATTTGCATTTCTCTTATAACGAGGGATGTTGAACATTTTTTCATAAATCTGTTGATTGCTTGTAGATCTTCCTCTGTAAAGTGTCTGTTCATTTCCTTGGCCCATTTTTTGATTGGGTTATTAGTGTTCTTGGTGTAAAGATTTTTGAGTACTTGGTAGATTCTGGAGATTAGTGCTCTATCTGAAGCGTGTGTGGCAAAGATTTTCTCCCACTCTGAAGGCTCTCTCTTCACATTGCTGATTGTTTCCTTTGCTGAGAAAAAGCTTTTTAGTTTGACTCTATCCCAATCATTGATTCCTGCTATTATTTCTTGTGCTTTGGGAGTCATGTTAAGGAAATCTGGTCCTAGGCCAACGTGATGAAGATTTGGACCTATTTTCTCTTCTATTAGGTGCAGAGTCTCTGGTCTAATTTCTAGGCCCTTGATCCACTTTGAGTTGAGTTTTGTACAGGGTGAGAGATATGGGTTTAGTTTCATTTTTCTGCATATGGATTTCCAATTTTCCGAGCACCATTTGTTGAAGAGGCTGTCTTTTCTCCATTGCATGTTTTTGGCTCCTTTGTCAAGTATGAGATACCTGTATTTATGTAGGTTTGTCTCTGTGTCCTCTATTCTGTACCATTGATCTACCTGTCTATTTTGGTGCCAATACCACGCTGTTTTCGTTACTATTGCTCTGTAGTATAGTTGAAGGTCTGGTATTGTGAAATCCCCTGCTTCGCTCTTCTTGCTAAGGATTGCTTTAGCAATTCTGGGTCTCTTATTCCTCCAAATGAATTTCATGATTGCTTGCTCTATTTCTATGAGGTCCGTCATTGGGATTTTAATTGGAATTGCATTGAATTTGTATAGCACTTTTGGAAGTATGGCCATTTTGACAATATTAATTCTGCCTATCGAAGAACATGGGCGATCTTTCCATCTTCTCAGAGTCTCTTTAACTTCTTTCTTTAGTGTTCTGTAGTTCTCATTGTAGAGGTCTTTCACTTCTTTTGTTAGATTGATTCCCAAGTATTTTATTTTATTTGAGGTTATTGTGAATGTGGTAGTTTTCCTAATTTCTCTCTCAGAGGATGCATCACTTACGAATAAAAATGCATTAGATTTATGAGCATTAATTTTATATCCTGCTACTTTACTGAATTCATTTATGAGTTCCAGAAGTTTTCTGGTGGAATTCTTAGGGTCTTCTAAATAGAGAATCATGTCATCAGCAAATAGGGATAGTCTGAGCTCCACTTTTCCTATTCGTATTCCTCTAATTTCTTGGGTCTGTCTAATTGCTCTGGCTAGAGTTTCAAGAACAATGTTGAATAGTAATGGCGAAAGAGGGCATCCCTGCGTTGTTCCAGTTCTCAGGAGGAATGCTTTCAATTTTTCTCCATTTAGAATGATGTTAACTGTGGGCTTAGCATAGATAGCCTTTACAATGTTAAGGAATGTCCCCACTATCCCTATTTTTTCTAGTGTTTTGAGCATGAAGGGGTGCTGTATTTTATCAAATGCTTTCTCTGCATCTATTGAAATAATCATGTGGTTCTTGACTTTAAGTCTGTTGATGTGGTGAATTACATTTATTGATTTCCGGATGTTGAACCAACCTTGCATCCCTGGGATGAAACCCACTTGATCATGGTGCACTATCTTTTTAATATGCTTTTGTATGCGATTCGCTAAAATTTTGTTAAGAATTTTTGCATCTATGTTCATTAGAGATATGGGTCTGAAATTTTCTTTCCTTGATGTGTCCTTCTCTGGTTTTGGTATCAGGGTGATATTAGCTTCATAGAATGAGTTTGGAAGGGTTCCCTCCTCCTCTATTTCATGAAATACTTTGAGGAGTATTGGAATGAGCTCTTCTTTGAAGGTCTTGTAGAACTCGGCTGTGAATCCATCTGGTCCTGGACTTTTCTTTGTTGGTAGGCTTTTGTTGACTTCTTCTATTTCATTGCTTGAAATTGATCTATTTAAGTTGTGTATGTCCTCCAGATTCAGTTTGGGTGGCTCATACACCTCTAGGAACCTGTTGATGTCTTCCAGGTTTTCTATTTTGTTGGAGTATAAATTTTCAAAGTAGCTTCTTAGTATGTTTTGTATTTCAATTGTGTCTGTTATAATATTTCCATTTCCATCACGAATTTTAGTAATTTGGAGTTTCTCTCTCCTTCTCTTTGTTAGCGTGGCTAAAGGTTTATCAATTTTGTTTATTTTTTCAAAGAACCAACTTTTTGTTTTGTCAATTTTTTGAATTGTTTCTTTTGTTTCAATTTCATTGATTTCAGCTCTAATTTTGATTATTTCCTGTCTTCTGCTACTTTTGGTGATGATGCCATACCATTTATTAATAACTATTGGCATTATTTCCTGAACTTTAGGGGTTCTGTTGAGAAAGTCATTGCCCATACCTGTATGTTGATGTGTTAACCCTGTAATTTCTTCTAGGAGTTAGTTTCTGGTGTAATTCCTAGGGCTTTGATCCATTTTGAATTGATTGTTGCACAGGGTGAGCGATAAAAATGTAGTTTCATTTTTCCACATATGGATAATCAGTTTTCCAAGGACTGTTAAAAGGTTATCTTTTCTCCATGTGTTTTTGGTACCTTTGTCAAGAATCTGATTGATGACTCAGTGTGGATTTGTCTCTATGTCTTCTGTGTTGTATTATTAATATTTGTGTCTTGTTTTTATGACAGTACCATGCAATTTTTGTTGCTACGTATGGTATCTTTTTTGGGGGGGTGGGATTGAACCGGGGGGGGGCGGGATTGAACCCAGAGGCACTTAACTACTGAAGCACATTCCCAGAACTTTATTTTTATTTTTGAGACAGGGTCTCACTAAGGTACTTAAGACCTCACTAAGTTACTGAGGCTGGCTTTTACGGATCTCCTGAGTCCCTGGCATTACAGGTATGCATCTCTTTACCCAGTCTGTTGTACCTTGTAGTTTCTACTCAGATGTCTCAGAATGTCATTTCATATCATCATAGAGTTGGAGTTGACTTGTTCTTTTTTTAATGGCTGCATACTTCTACATTATACTAAATTTCATCAAATGTTTTCTCTTGTTGAATATTTGGACCCTGTCCACTGACTTTAACTCAAACAACTTTGCAGTTATTCTCTCTCTACATCGGGTACTTTGTACATGTGAGAGCATACCTGTAAGATGAACTCCTAGACTCACTTTATGGATCAAATGTTATGTACATTTTAAATTTCGTTATTGCCAGATACTCTCCATAGAGGTTACAAGTTCAACTCCAACTAGCAGGGTTTGAGAGTTTGTTTAGTTCACTCTCTTGTGATTTTTGTCAATCTAATAGACTTTTTGAATAGCACTTTATTTTGCTTTAGTTTGTATGTCCAGAGGTTGAACATTGTTTCGTACTCTTAGAGGGATTTAGATTTCATTTGTGTAAATTATATACTCATGTCCTTTCCATTTTTCTATTAGGCTTTAGGTTTTTTGTTTTTGTTTTAGTTTTTAACTCGTGGGAACTCTTCTACATTAAGGACATTAGTTTCTGTACTGTGCATAGTAAATATTTTTTCCAAGTATTTGTCATTGGATCATTTGTGGCATATGTTAAAATATAGAAATATTTTTTGTTTTTGTTGCTTTGTCTGTCATCCCCCTGCCCCAACCAAGGTTTATTTAGGAAAACAGATAGATTCAAGGGAGAATGTTGACTATCTGGAAAGTGAGAGGTTTTGGATTAAAGCGAAGGACACACATTCAAGGAAGAATGTGGGCCCTCTCCAGAGGGAGAGATCAGGAAGTTTTCATTTTTATGTAGTCAGATACATAAGTCATTTCTTTTATGGCTTCTGGGTTTTGTGTCAGGTTAAAAGGCTGACCACTGCCTCATATTAAAAAAAAAAAATTCATGTTTTCTTTGATTTTTTTTTTATTTTTTGCTTTTCATGTTTAAATAGGTTCATCTGTGTTGATAAAAGACATCTCAAACTTTAATACTGTGCTTTTGCTACTGAATTGTAGGGTGGCCTGTGTGGGCATTGACTGTAGATCCAGTAGAGCAATTTATTAATGGTCAGACCATAGCTTTGCTACCTAACTGCTGTGTGAGATGGGTAGATGAATGTATCTGAATCTCTGTTTTCTCATATGTAAAATGAGGACAATTGTATCTACCTCTAGGATAGTTATGAAAATAGGAAGATTATATATATTATCTTTAGTTTTAGATCAGGACATCATAATTTATAATCCAATACCTGTTAGTTCTCTACCTTCCTCTGACTTTGGTGTCCCATGGATAGAAAAACAATTTAGAAAGAGGAATCAGTTGATAATAAAAACATGTTCCAAATTATCTTATAAAATATGGTACTTCAGTGACACTGGTATTAACAAATCTCTGACACAACTTTGTCCTTTGCATCATTTATGATCAAGTAGTAGCATTTGCTTTCCAAAGAGGAGGTAACAAGAAAGCTACACAATGGCATGTGAAAAAAAATTATTTTAAATGCTTCTTTCTTAAAAAGGGAGTTTATAAAACACCTCTTCTTATTTTGCCCCTTTACCCATTGCACGATCTGATATTGTCAAGATTGCTGTGGGTCGTCTCATGAAATGAGTTTTGTATCTCTAAGTTAATTTTCTGCCAGAATCACTTCAGGCTGATAACTGTGGTGTTTGTGTATCCATTAAGCACACTGCCAGGATATGTCCACTACTTTCCACCTCTCCCATTAAACAGCTGTCAGCAAGTTTACAGAGCTACTCCCTTGCTCTGCACTAATTGTAGGGAGCCATGGAATGCAATAAAACAGTGGTCTATGAAGGAGTACATACAACTGGCATAGAGATCACAGGAGATAAATCCTGTCATCAGTTGGCTCGGATTTATTATTGTCTTATATAAATTGAAAAGACATGAAAAGAATTGAATTTTTAAAATTCTGTTTCTTGGTTAACCTTTCCCATTTTTCTTTCAACAACCTCGAAAAAAAAAAAAATCAACAGCTCTGAACAAGCATATATTGGAAGAGTCTTGGGTAAGACTCTCTCATTAAAGTTGTATATAGCACCCTGCTGAGCTTTACAATTGGTTTTGAAATGAAAATCTGTTAGATTAGAGCAAACATTATCCTAGCTGTGTGATAAGTAATGTGGAGAAGATTAATGATTTGTCTGTGAAAGCCAGCCAGCAGCATTGTCTGCTACTGTGTCCTGTTTTAAAAGGTTGAGGTGAAAAGGGGTATGGAAGAAGGCAGGACTATGCTTTTCATAGCTGTATGTTTCTTTACATGAACTAATGATTCCCTAGCTTTTTTTTCCCATTGATAAAGTCAAGGAAACTTTCAATTCTAGTTATACCCAAAAGACCAGAATTTTTCATTGACTGGTTGGGGGGGGGTTAGGAAAAAATACTTCCTTTATATAGTGGTTCTCTCCTGTCTTCCTATCCTTGGCATAGTTTTATTCTTCCTAGGACCACAGTACCTCTGTTTAATGAGACTTTCAGGGTGAGACAGGAAGGGTGGCACCAGCATCATTTTGTGCATTAATGTCCTGATAAAGATTGACTTTGATGAGCCATCAATGCTCAAATATAGGTCTGTATATGATAGCAGAATTAATGATGGTATCAGTACCATTCTAATCCTGTGATTTAGAAATCAAGTGTTCCGTATCAAAATCAGTTAAATTTTTGTTTTATTTTTTAAACATGGTGTCCCGTAAATTCTTGTCAAAGTGTGTTTTCCATACCAACAGATCACTGGAATCTTGTAGAAATGCAAAATCTCAGGCCCTGCCCCAAATCTACCAAATACTAAATCAAAATTTGCATTTAAACAAGCCCTCAAGTTATTTGAAGTTACATTAAAGTTTGAAACACTCTGCAATAAGACAACCTGATTTTTTGAAATCAGCATTTACTGTACTTTTCCTTTTTTTCTAAAGTAGGCAAGAAGGCCTTTGAAAAAGAAAGAAAATGCCTTTTATTTCACAAACAGAAAGCCTGATTATGATTTTAATGTCATTGCAATGCCAAGTTGTTTGGTGCTGTGTTTCTGCATCTTCTTGAAATGCTGTTTATGAATGCCATTATTTCTTTGCAATCTGCAACAGAAATAAGTCAACTCTTTGCTTTACTTGTCTTTAATAACAACTACCATTTATTGAGAGTTGGCTGTGTTCCAGGCACTATGCTTAGTTTATAAAAGTCTCTGATTTAATCTTTATTAACCCTCCTCATCCCCTCTTTTTTTTTCAAATGAGGAAATAGATCCAAAATGTTTAAGAGCATCCGTAGCTCCTATGTTCCTGATGGAATTCAGGCTTGGTTTGTTTGAATCCAAAGCCTTCAGTTAGTGTGCTTTTCTGTCCTCTGCAATTTGGTCAGAATTTATTTAATAGCAGATAGATATGTATAATTTTTAGTAATCCCTATAATATTTGACTTTAGGATTATCATTTTTGATCTGTAAGACACACTACAACTTGATTGCAACAAACTTAGACTGAAATTTGATAATGATTTGAGTATAGTTCTTCCACTGTCTCAATGTTTACGTTTGTTGGTCTCTTTTTCCTTTGTAACCTTTGGGAGCAGGTGTGTGTGTTGGTGGGGGGTTGACTTAAGGACAAATAATCTGCAGTTTCTTTGCAAATACATAAAATTGTATTTGCCAGTAGAATATACTATCCTTTGTTAATTCCTCAACTTACAATTTACTTGGAGAAAAGGTGGTTGTTAAAACCTTTCATCAAACTCTAATCGTGAATCAGTGCTGCCAGAAGGAGCTTTTCAAAGGTGCACTAGCTAGACACTGAATTGAAAGGAAGTTTAATCTTTCTGACAGTTTTTATTCAGAAATATTCTCAGGAGAAAGGCTTTAAGAATTTGTCTGCAAAATGTGTTTTTAAGGTAAATCTTTCTTCCCTCCCTTCCTCCCTTTCTCCCTTCCTTTTTTCCTTCCGCAGAGATTGAATTCCAGGGTCACTTAACCACTGAGCCCTTTTTATTTTTTATTTTGAGTTAGGGCCTCACCATATTGCCGAGGCTGGTCTTGAACTTGGGATCCTCCTGCCTCAGCCTCCTGAGCCACTAGGATTACAGGCGTGCACCACCAACTACACCCAGCCAAATTCCTCTTTTCACTGAACATGGTTGCTCTGATAGAGGTTTTGCTGCTAATAGTTATTAAGACATTTTACTAAAAACATGGAACGTTTGTATTTTGAAAAGCTCATTTGAGGTATTAAAAAAATAAGGGACATGCATATGTTAGTTACCTTAATTTAACCATTCCACTGTATGTATGTATTTTGAAACAACATATTGCATATAATAGATATGTGCAGTTTTTGTCAATGTACATTAAAGAGGAGAAGAATATTTGAAAGTTTTATAATCTAGAATGTGCTACCTATAATCTTTTTGGCTTAGACAAGGAGGAAACAGTTCATTTTCACAGGAAGAAAATATCTGAATATAAGAGCAGTTTCATAAATACACAAGAAAAAAGGTCTTCTCTGAAGAAATCAGAATGATTCAATAAAAGAATAGCTTTTTAAAAGATTTCAAATGATTTTTTAGTAGTACACATACTTTCTTTTAGTCTTTTTTTTGTTTGTTTTGTTTCTTGTTTTTTGTTTTGTTTTGTTTTGTTTTGTTTTGTTTTAACCAGGGATTGAACTCAGGGGCACTAGACCACTGAGCCATATCCCCAGCCCTATTTTGATTTTATTTAGAGACAGGATCTCACTGAGTTGCTTAGTGCCTCACTTTTGCTGAGGCTGGCTTTGAACTTGTGATTCTCCTGCCTCTCCCAAGCTGCTGGGATTAATAGGCGTGCAACACCACGCCCAACTGGTCTCTAAGACTTTCTATCACTGTTTAAATTACTCAATTATTAAGGAAAAGATAATTTTAAAAAGCGTGTTAATGATATTGGCCAATTGTAGAAACCACTGTGTTTGGTGATTCTTTCTTCAAAAATATGTTATTCAACCCAGAAATTCCTATGCCTGTACTAGGAATACATACCCCAACGAATTGATAACAGGCTCTTACACATGTCCAGGCATATTCATAATAACCAAATGATGGCATCAACCCATACGTCCATTGTTGGGTTAATGGTTAAGAAAATAGTAATATATCTACACAATAGAATATTATTCAGCCATAAATAGAATTGACCTAATGATACATGCTACAATATAGATGATGCTTGAAAACATGCTCCATGAAGGAAGCCCACACAGAAGATCATATATTATGTAATTTCATTGATGAACATATCCAGAATAGAATATTTTGCACAAAAAACATAGATTAGATGTTTGCCTAGGGCTGGAAGGAGAAGAATGAGGACTCCCTGCTAAAGGATGCAGGGTTTCTTTTTAGGGTAGTGGTAATTTTTTTTCTTTCTTTCTTTTTTTCTTTTTGTGGTGCTGGGTATTGAACCCAGGCCCTTGTACTTGCTAGGCAGGCACTGTACCAACTGAGCTATATCCCCAGCCCAATGGTGATGTTTTAGAATTGGTCGTTGTGGTGGTTGAAAAACTCTGTGAAAGTACTTAAAACTATTGAATCATTTAACTGTCCACTTTTAAATGGGTAAACTTTATAATATGATTTGTATCTCAATACTATTAAAAAGAAACCTATTATGTAAATTACATCCTTTTCCAGATCCATCTCAAAACCCAGTTCTTCAAAGAAATGCTTTTTCTGGGGGAAGGGATCTGGGATTGAACCCAGGGGTGCTTTACCACTGAAGCTATATCCCCAGTCCTTCTCAGTTTTTGAGACAGGATCTCAGCTGAGGCTGGCTTTAAATTTGTGAACTTCCTGCCTTCGTCTCCCAAACCCCTGGGATTATAGGTGTGTGCCACTCTGCCTGACTCAGTGAAACTTCTTAATCTCTCTGCTTCTTAAGCATCCATTCATCAAATTTATTCTGGATTATTTAATATATTGTTTATTGATTTTTATTTATGAATTTCAATTCTGCAGTCCCAACTCCTGGCACTGTTTCTTCATTTGTTCCCTCTTGTGGCATTGTGAGCAAGGGCTTTGTTTACCCAGAGACGACAGAAGGGAATGCTAGGTAACTATATATGGACTCAAAGAATGTTTCTTTCAGCCTTGAATTACTATACCATATTGTGGATTTTGTTAGCATTTATTATTTGTATTTTTTCATTATGTGAGTATGCCTCATTTTTTAATCTTTTTACCCATTATAGACATTTTAGTATTTGTATTATTTTAGATGAGCTTAAAAACGGTTTTAAAATCAGACAGTGGACATCTATCATGTATTATAAGCATTATAGATTTTTGCATTGTGATGAAATAACCGAATTTTGTGTAAGTTTAATACTGGGAATTTCCCTCAGGTTGCGGACACTCTGTTTGGGAAGCAAACAGCTTTAGTTCCTGCCTGTACATTATCTGTTTCATTTCAAATGAAATTCTAGGTCCAAGTGTTTTAGTGGTTAGTGTTTACTAAATATAAATAAGGAATAGATTTACTGACTTTTTTCTTTTGGAACTGAGTAAGTTCATATTCTCTTTCATATTTTCTTAGTTCAGCAGGAGAGTTGTCTTCAAGAACCTACAGGGTTCTAAGGACATGAATTCTAGTAATGGATAATAAGCCCTCAGCTTAAGCAAAATAGCATCATGTTGTCATGTCCACAGCCCTGTTTTGCCAGTGTAGTGAGGTAGGTTGCAGGAAAGCCCAATAAAGTGCCCAGAGAAAGCATGTGAGGCATAGTATTTATTGAGGAAATTTATTGAGGTTTTATAAGAGATCAGTGACTGTTCCAAGATGAGTTCAGTGGTGATAGGCTAAGCACAGCCCCTCCATCCCTCAAGGTGCTCCATGAAGCAATACTACCTCTTCCTCACAGCATTTTGTCCAGAGGTGACTGGCCAGACGAGTGAAACGTATCCTTTCCACAGTGCCTTCGGTTCTGCACCTGTCCCCACTCAGGAGTTTTATGCTAGGCTACAGAAGTAGTAATAGCATCAGCATTAGCTTGCTGAGTTTGCTTGTATGACCAGCATTTCAAGAAGCAACTATCTGGGGGTACAGGCAAGAAAGTAGCTTTCTACAGATAATATGAACTTGGCCTAGTTACCTTTCTGCACAAGAGAAGGCCAGTGTATGTATCTGGACTTTTTGTCCCAGACTTGCTCTCAACCCTGTCCCTTTGGCTGGGATTTTGGCAAGGAATAGAAGGAGATTCATGTACACGGTGTCTTCCTTTTCTTTAGAGATGATCCACATGTGGATACAAACATCTGTTTGTTCCTTACAGTTAGTCTTTGAAGATAGTTTGGAGAGTAGATTGTTTTGATTTTTTTTCCATGTCATTCTTCTACCTGCTTTTTAAAATGTTTCTTCCTATATAAATTCAGCAAGTTTTTAAATTTAGCTTCATTTTTGTTGATAAGTAGTCTTTTTTTGTTTCATTTATTTCTCATTCAGAAACCCCATGCTAGATTTATGGAATCTTTAAGGTGGTTCTTAAAAGAACAAGAGCTTTGAATAACATATGGAGATACCCATTTTTCAAGGTTAACCTTTCCTTTTGTAACCTTTCCTTTTTAGGCTGCAGCTTGCCCTTCTAAAGCCACCTCTTTTTTAATAGAGCATTTTAAATAGAATATATTGTTTAGTTGCCTTGGAATTAAGTCTATAAAATATTAATGAATGTACTAAGGCTTGAAAAGCCCAGCGGTGTGTTTAACTTATCTCGCTTTCAGTAGTTTCAAGAGTAGTAAGGAATCAAAGCAAAATTTTGAAGAAAAACTGTTCTTCACGGCTGGCTGCCTTGGTAGGTATAAAATATTAATATTTGTACAAAAGGCTGATACTCTCAGCAGAGGCTTTGAAACCCATCCAGGTATGTTAGGAGGGCAGGAAGCATGTTAGAATGAGTAGAAGACACTGACTCAGCAGAACTTCTCAGGGAGCCCTCAGCCAAGGCCCCTGGTGGAGTATAGCTGATTCCATTTGAACTAAGTGCTCCTGCTATTGGTGCCTTGCTTTTTGTTTTCTCTCATGCATTAGGGCCTCTTGGGACTGGGAAGACTGCTTTTTTTCAAGGCGGGGATTTAAAAGTGGTTAAGCCAAACGTCTCCAAGACATTGTTTACTGTCCCTAAGTTGTCACTCCGTTAAGGAGAGCACATTTGCTACCAGAATGTTTAGAATTTGTCTTCAGTTCCTTATTTTACAACAGTGTGTAAGTCTCCCTTTAACTAGTATCCCAGAAAGACTATCAGCCCCAGGAACTGACTGAGGTGCTTTTCCTGTTGTCTATTCTGTAGTTCATGCCTTATATTGAAATTAAGACCTAAGAACACACAGTTCACTTGCAGACTTTTTCAAGATAATGACATTTGTGAATTAGAAAGCATTGGCTTCTAGCTCCCATTGTAAATTTTTGAGGAGGGTTATGGGACCTAAATGACTGACCTGATCTGTCCTTTGCAGTATGGTAACCAAATAAGGTCAAAGTTAATTTGCTAGTGTGTAAATCCCAAGTTGTGACTTTTCACTTTGTCTTGAAGTATGCTGTTGGATTTTATTCTGGTTTCTAGTCTGTCATGGATAGATTTCAGATATCACATTTAGAATTCCAGTAATAAAGTCTAAACTAAGTGACTTAGCTTTTCCCTTTCTTTGTGAAGAAGGTGGGAACAGAATAGCCTACTCCACATCAAGCTGTCTTCTTTTTGTAAGGAACTGTTTTTAGTGACTTCTGATTAGATGTGTTTTCAGTGAGGTTGACCTTAATTATGATAATCCACATATGTCTTTCTTTTGATTATCTTGATTGAACCTTACTTAATAGGTAGAAAGTCAGTAGGACCCAAATCTTTGGTATTGGGTCTGCATAGCAATTTCGATTTTATCTGATCTTCTATATTTAATATGTAACTACTTTTTCTCTAGGTGTAGAATTATAAGTTGACAGGTTTGGAGTGTTTCCCATCCCCTTTCAACTCTTTAGGTATGTCCTGCCATCTTCTGACTTTCATAATTTCTGATAAGAGGTCTGCTGTAAGTCTTAGCTTACTCTTTAGCAGGTCTTTTGTTTCTAGCTGTCTTCATGCTTTTGTCTTTTTTCTCCTAGGTCTTCAGCCTGTAATTAGAATATGCCTAGAGTGTTTGTGTGCATGTGGTGTCTATCTGTCTGTATTGGTTCTTGCTGCATGTCCTCTGAGCTTCTTGGTCTGGGATTTAGTGTTTCTTAGTAATTTTGGAAAATTTATTTCTTCAAGTATTATTTTGCTTCATTTCTCTCTTATCCTTCTGGGTATTATAATTACATATATGTAAGATTGTACATTCACCTGCCTTTGAAAGCTCTTTTATTTATGTTTTGTATTTTTTTCCTCCTTGTTGTGATTGAATTGGGGTAATTTCTGTAGGCCTATTATCAAATATACCTGTACTTATCATAGTAACTAACACTGGGGGGAGTGCAGAGAATTTGCCAACAGCCATAATAAAGCTGCTGAAAAGTATTCAAAGAAAAGGACACATTTTATTTAAAGAAGCAATAATAAGACCAATAAGTAATTGTTCAATAGACGCACCAAATCCAAACGTGAGGTGCCATCTTTAAAAGAGCAGAAAGAAAGATAATTTTAAAATTATAATGCAAACATAAGGAAATTATTCTTTGGAAATAACAAGTCAAGGTA
Source organism: Glaucomys volans (assembly GCA_020662805.1). Lineage (NCBI taxonomy): Eukaryota > Metazoa > Chordata > Mammalia > Rodentia > Sciuridae > Glaucomys > Glaucomys volans. The sequence goes on from JAJEJO010003034.1 coordinate 115,640, forward strand.
GCCTATCTATCACCTGCAGATCTATATTAAAAGAAGTATAAAAGCTAGACATGGTAACACATGCCTTAATCCTAGCACCTCGGGAAGCTGAAGCCGGGGGGATTGCGAGTTTGAGGCCAAAACCACATCAACTTAGTGAGATCCTGTCTTAAAAATAAGGTTAGGGTTGTAGCCTAATGGCAGAGTGCCCCTAGTACTTCAATCCCTAGTACTGCCAAAAGCTTTTTTAAAACGATAAAAAGGAAACCAACAAACAAAATCTTGAGATGCGGGGTGAGAGGGTGATGCCAGACAATCTGATTAGAAGGAATGAAAAACAGGATGAAATAAAGTTTAAAACGAATATCAACTATGAAACTTAACAAATTCAGTGTCTTTTGGAGTTTAAAAAGATGCAGAACCAAAAATGGATGATGACAATAATGTAAAGGAAAGACGGCAATAAATGGAGCAAAAGTTTGTGAAGTGCCCAAAATGAGGTAAAAAACAATTATTGAGTAAGAATGTGATAGATCAAGAATACCACCAGTGAAGCAGCTCTCTTCATTATGGATGCAGAACCAGGATAAAACTCAGGTCCTTCCATATCCAAGTTGCTGCTTTTTTTCACTCCTCAGAGCTTTGTTTCTTCCATTTTTGATGCTGCTGTTTGCTTCTTGTTTGTTCCCTGCCTCTTTTCCTAAAAATAATACTTAATTACTCTGTAACCATATACCTGGATTTTACTACAAGTTTTGTTCACCTCCTTATTCACCATGTCAATACTTAGTGAAGTTTTAATGTTCATCTTCTATAACTACTGTTCACATCAAGTCATTCTCCTTCTCTTCTGTAGGTCTGTATTTTATGCATTAATCCTAAACTTTTACTTTATGGCCCCACTGTGCTCAGCTCTTTTCTTATCTTGTCCTTCTAGAAACCCCAAACTCTCTTTAGTGCTTTCAGTCAGTCCAGTCCTTAGTTCATGGTCTACCTGCAAACATGTCTCCTCCATTGGAGCCTGAGTTTCCCCCCTCCAAAACGAAGATAATTGTAACTACCTCAAAAGGTTGTTGGTTAATCGAGATATACTTAACTGTACATTTTAAACACATTTTACTCATTCTCCTTTGTTATGTATATGTATTTTGCAGCATTGGGATCCTTTCGGTTTTGTATGCTGTTTTTTATTGTGATGAATATCCCATGTTAACTGTGATAATGCCAATAATTCTCATAGATTATGTTGCAATCAGTGTAATAATTACATTTTATAAAAACAGATAATTATCTTTGAAGATGTTCTTAATATAAGTATCCAGACTAAATGGGCATTTTATCATTTAATCATTTTTTTGTTTGGGACCAGGGATTGAACTCAGGGACATTTAACTACTGAGCCATTCCTGAGTCCTTTTTTATTTTGAGATAGGGTCTCACTAAGTTGCTAGGCTGGCTTTGAAGGTGTGATCCTTCTGCCTCAGCCTCACAAGCTGCTGGGATTACAGGTATGTGCCACTGTGCTTGGCTCATTTAATCTTTTTACAAAAATTTTTTTAGTTTTAAATGGACACAATGCATTTATTTCTTTGTTCATATGCAGTGTTGAGGATTGAAGCCGGTGCCTCACTTGTGCTAGGCAACTGCTCTTACCACTGAGCTACAACCATAGCCCCTCATTTAATCTTTTGTCATTGAGTTTATCCCTTTTTTGAAAATTTTTACCAATAGAAAATTTTAATAAGAATTTGTCAAGAAATCTTGGAGACAAGTTGTATCAGAAACGTCATTTGGGCTCTGCTCAGTGATCATGGAGGTGTGATGGGAAAGGCCTTAATTTTCAGAGCAGGTTATAGGAAGATATGGGCCTCATTACCCTAAAGAGAACAAAACTCTGAGCACACACATTCCTTAAAATGTACTGAGGAATTTGCTGTGGCAGTAAGTGTTATAGGTTGTTTTCAAAAGGCACTGGATAAACGTTTGCATCTGGTTTAAAAGCTGGTATTAAGGCCAACCCAGAAAAGTTATTTATCTCAAAACTCTGGAAGAGAAAGGTAACAAACAAGACAGAGACCAAAGGAGGCCCTGAACTTTGTTTACCTCAAGTGTACCTGACCTAACCTAGAACCAAGCAGCCTTCTTTGTTTATAATCAACATTTCATTGATTTAAGAGGTATGTTCTGAATTGCATTACTATTATTCATTCAGTATTTCACTAGAATCTAAAGATCAGTCGTGGATTTGTGCTTGTGAATTTACTATCCAGAGCCCATGTTGCAACTCAGCCTTGGTTATCCTTTCACAATGCTAATACAAAGGCTGCTCTGTTTACTTCATCGAAGCAAAGATGTATCCTTTGGACATACAGCCATTGAGAGGTTTATTTGAAAAGACAGGAAAGCCTGCTGGCTGAAAAATTCCAACATATTAGCTAAAATTGCAGCAAGTAAACCCTTGTTATCTAAGAGCTACCTAAGAACTAAGTTTGAAATATTATTTTTAGATCTGCTGAGTTAGGAAAGGTCTTGGCTTTCATTTACTCTCTATGAAAACTAAACATCATATCATATAGACTCCCATTTATAGTGAAAAGGGACATAGAATTTAGAGATGGGTTAGAAAATGTTAATCTGACATTACCAGTCTTCATTATTTAAAAACAATGGTGAAAAATTTGCCCTTCTGTATTATTATTATTTTTTTTTTTGGAACCAGGGATTGAACTCAGGGACATTCGGCCACTGAGCCACATCCCCAGCCCTATTTTGTATTTTATTTAAAGACAGGGTCTCACTGAGTTGCTTAGGACCTCGCTAAGTTGCTGGGGCTGGCTTTGAACTCGAGATCCTCCTGACTCAGCCTCCCAAGTCGCTTGGTTTACAGGCGTGCGCCACCGCACCCGGCTGCCCTTCTGTATTTGTATCAAGTTGAAATATTTTCTGACTTGAGTTGATGTCCTTGAAAAACTGGTCTAATTAAGGAAATATTTTCTGACTAAAGTAGATGTCCTTGAAAAACTGGTCTAATTAAGGAACTGTGTGTTTATGTTACCTAACTGTAAAATCAAGCCAGTCATTTGTATGGGGTTCATAGATGTGGTCTTCAGGCTGCTTTAAGCAGATAGCTAGAATGGCATGGGGGAGACAGCTATAGTTTAAACAGTAAACCTTTTCTGTCTGGAAAGATTATTCAGCCTTCCATTTACTCACATTTCTCTTTCATATTGAATTTTACATAGCAATGTACGCTTAGTTTTCTATGGTAATTGTTACACAATTACCCAACTGTGCCTTGAGTGGAAAGTCAGTGTTGAGTGAAAAGTCTTTCATTGTTAGCAAAGAAACAGTTAGATTTTTATGTTTTCTCCCTGGAAGCCTTTCAGGATGACTCAGTCAAGAGACATCTTTATAACAACTCTCACAACATTCACAATGGTACTTGACAAAACAAAACATAATGAATAGGTTTTATATTTAAGCAGAATTAGAGTGTATTAAAAGGGTTTTTTTTTTTAGTGTTCTGGAATTTTATTTTGTGAGTGACTGAAAATTTTAGGACTTTCAATGTATAACTTCTAGTGGAAGAATATTGTCTAACTTGTGCATCAGTTTTCTAAAATCTTGTCCCTTTTGAGATTTGGAAAAGCATTAATACAAAGTGGAAACTTTTCTAGAAATAGTGATTTCCTCAGAATTTTTTCTCTTCTTTTTGTTATAGATTTAAATTTATCCTTTGTATTTTATATTCAGTATTTTACCTTCAGCTTCCTCTTTTATGTGAATTCACATTTGCCAAATTGCATACTTAAGTGATTTTATTTAAATAGTTTCTTCCTGTTTTCTTTATATGAAACTTTTACCTTCATCCCAGCCTATGTGAGAAATGGAGGTTGTTAAAATGTAAGAAATAACCTGGGATAAGAAGAGAGAAAGTCCACTGTGATTGATCCAATTGATAGAAGCTATGTCTGCTTTACTCAAAGGCTATCCCATATATTATAAGGGAATGTACTACTCTTCTGTAGCTATTTAAAAAAAAAAAAAATGTATGTTGTGGCTGGCATGATGGTGTGTGCCTGTAATCCCAGTTACTCAAGAGGTGTAGGCAGGAGCATCACAAGTTCAAGGCCAGCCTGGGTAACTTAGTGAGACCCTGTCCCAAAAATAAAAAGGAAGGACTGGTGATACAGCTTAGTGGTAGAGCACTGCCTGGATTGTGTTAAGCTCTAGGTTCAATCCCCAGTACCACCTGCCTGTGCCCCCCCCCAAAAAAATTAAATGTATTTTGCATTTTCACTTCAAGGCTTAAGGAATATCTAAGGAGGAATTTCTGCAAAGCCTGCAGAAGTTTAGCACATTATGTGTTTGCTGGTTTGTCTTTAAAAATATGCTTGCAGTTTATTTTTAGGGTCTTGGCCAAAGTAACTGAAAATAAGGTAATTTCTCTAGTGTGGTTTAGAAATTGATACAGGATAAAACCAGAAGAAAAAAGTTACAAGAATTCTTTGGGGGGAGTTCAAAAGCTGATAATTGATCTTCTCCACAAATGGGGACTCCAGGAATATGATAAACCATCACTTCTAAAGAGTGGTTCCCAAAAGAGAATGACTCCACTAGGCATTTTTAAAGTTTATATAGACACTTCTAATGGAGCAAATGGATTGAACAACCAACAAGAATTATAGTTTATTAATTGAATAGTTTTTATTTTACATTTATGACCTTTAATTTGATAAAGAAAATGTTTGTCATACCCTGAAAAGTTTTTTAAAATGATTACCTAGTAATAAACTGTTTAATTTCTGAATCTCTGCACTGTATCATAGTGCAGAGATGAAATTAACAAAAAATTATAATTTCAGAATCTTGAATATTTAAAGGACAATAACTGCAATAATAGAACGTCATATTTATTGCTATCTTGACTGAAAACCAAATCTTCTAAGTTAAGTTTGGCACTGAGTAGTTTACCTCTTATCAGTGTTACCAAACCAGTTTCTCACATTGAGGAATTTTAACCCTCTGGGGGCCTAATAAATGCTTTAAGGAAATTAAAATTCAATATTATTATTTATTTCAATCTATATTTCCTTTCTGGGGATATGTCCTAGTTTTTTTCCGATCACTTATTAGCTGTATTACTAAAGACAAATAACAATCTCTGTGAGCCCCAGTTTCCTTATCTATGTGAACCTTCATCAAAATGAGAAAAGCCACTAGGTGTGTGACATTCAGTAATCGATTAATCATTGAACAGGTGGTGGTGGTGACTTGCATTGTTAATCCTATCATATAGATATTACTTGCTCTGATGTTATTACTGTTTGTACCTCTTCCTTAGCTTAAAGCAAGCAAGAATATATGTCTTGAGAAAATCTTGAATGAGAAGGGAAAGAAATTGGTGCTATAGGGCCAAGGGTCAAAGAGGGTTTTTGTGTTTGTTTTTTAACTTGTGTCATTGGAACACATTTTAGCACATATGTTGAGGGTAAAGAACCAGGACACACAGGAAGAGTGGAGAGGGAGCTGGTTGGCTTGAAGTTGCCCTAGTCTACACAGTTGTATCAATATAACACAATGTGGCAATTAAGATTAGAAACAGATTGTAGAATTACTTCAGGTTTAGGGACATTGTGTAGAGCCTATGGAACAGAAGACAGGGTTGCAAGTGAGTTGAGAATTGGTGACAGTACTCCAAAGAAAGGGACCATAGGAATTTGGACCAGATGTAGGGTAAGGAAATAAGACCATCATGATGCTAATCACTTTAGGAAAACTGGAAAAGAAAAGCAAAAATAATTGGGAATAAAGAAGTACAGAGTATGGAAGGAAGGTGTGTTGTCAGAGTACTGAGTGTAAGACTTCTGAAATGGGTCATTTCGGGTTCTGAAGGTCAAGTCCTTGACTTAGGAATTGTTAGCTGAAGTGGAATGGAGAATAAATATCCTTAGAAATGAGGTGAAGGCCCTCAGTGACTTGTGTGTACAAGAGGTGGTCTGCAGGATAAGGATAAGGTAGCAGCTCTCACTTTCTGGGTTGATTATGTAGTTGTCACTCTTCTGTGTGCTTTACTGTTTTTACTCAATGGAAAGTCAGGTTAGACTAAGTAAAACTTACCTATCCTAGAATTAGGTTGAATAGAGAATATATTTAGGGAAATAGTTCATTTTCTCAAGAATTTCTACAGTTCATGTACTTTAAGAAATCATCGAGAAATGTTAATTGGTTAGTGTTGAGACAAAACTATTATCAACAAAGAAGCATTCAGGTCCCTCTCCTCACATTCAAAACATGTAATAGGGTACACTACCCTTTTTGTGTGGTGAGTCTTTCCTTCCCTGCTTTTATTTGATCTCTGTACAGCCAGGAAAATATCCCTGTTTGCAAATTATATAAGTCTCCCAAGATTTGTAGCTCACAATCAAATGAGCCATAAATGTCTCAAAGAGAGACTGTGTTTAAGAATTTTTGAATTTTATATTTACCTCTTACTGGTTTCTAGAGTAATTTTCCTATCTTCTACAGGCACTATAGCCATTGCCAACCTAAAAAATCATTTTACCCCTCTCCTTTTTAAAAGGAGTAGGACAGAAAATAGAAATTTTTGCTTTAGCCACTTGCTCTTGCAGTTTTTAATTTTTATTCTCACTTTAGGGGAAGTGTTGAACACTAAAACCCAGACATGTGTATATCTTCTGAGAGCATAATGATTCAGAGTGACTGCCAACAATCAGAATTTGAATTCATTTAATTACCAAAGATCACTTTCTGCTTAGATATAATCAAATATAAATCATGATAGAGCATTTCATGGATAATACAAACCAGAAACAGTCCACATAAATGTCTTCTGTGATAAGAGGCACTACGTTCTTTGTGGGTTGTCTTTTATCATTTTTAATCAGATATGAAATTTTCTAAATGTATGGGGTTATTGATAGTTGCCTTACATTGATGAATGCTATTTAATAGAATTGAGTGGATTTTTATATTTTCTAAGCCTGGTGAAAAGCTCATTTCATGATGACCTTTGGAAGTTTATAAATACAGGTCAGTTTTTCTAGTTTTTTTTTTTTTTGACACTTTAATGCATAGGAATATGAAAATTTTGTGGATGCATTAGAATTCTTTTTCTTTGGTGAAATATAAATGAGTGAACATATGTAACTCAGGGGCAATAAAGTGCTTTTGCTTGAGAAGGTATCTTTACATGCGACATCCTAAATCTCCCATTATGTTTGTTTACTCTGCAGTCTCATTTTCAAAATATATTAATTATAGTCAAGGCATTTTACTCTAAACCTGCTTTTAACAAAAGATTTCTTCTGCTACTCTAATTTTGCTTATTCATGCCATGCCTCATGGTTTCTAAGCAACCAAGGTGATACATGACTGGGCATGTATATGCAGTGTTTAAGTTATTGTGTATTTCAGCTTTGAAACCCTTGAAAACAATCTTCAAGAAGAGGTAGGGTGGTAATTTTCTTATGTACCTGCATTCTGAGTTATCAATAATATGTACATTTAGGCATAGACAAAGTACTAAACTTATGTTGCTTAATTAGTACATGAGAGTTCCTCATTAATATAATTTTCTTATTGTAAAAATTTCTGCATTTTCTTTTTCAGTAATAGAAACTGTTGGATAAGCAATGTTGAATTATTCAAGAACATAGCAAACAATCTAGAGAAGGTGCGGGTTCTGTCATCAGATATCCATGTTTTAATTTTCTAGAAATAGAGTTCAGGGTGGGAATTTCTCGAAGGATCCTGTGTGGGACTGGGTGGATCTTCTCCCCAGTAAAACAAACATTTAATGAAAATTATTATAAATAAAGTCTCTGAAAAATTGTCTTAAGGACAGGTGGCAAATGAAAAAATCCTTATTCAAGAAAGTCTACTAAATCTTGGTAAGAACAACCAGAACCTGTGGCATATGAGCTACAGTCTGCTATCAACCTCTACCTCTTTCAGCTGCGAGTTACGGGTGGTCTAGTCTAGATGATTGCAGCCAAAAATACAGGGCTCCCTCTACACTGTATTCTTTAACATGGTGTCTCTACCCTGTATTCTTGAATGTATGGGTACAGCTCCCACCTCAGAAGAGTAGATTGCCAGTGTCTCTTGTCTTTGGTCTCATGTTACAGATACACTATTCTGGACAGGTGCAGTATCATTGCTAAGAGATTTTGGGACTTTGTTCCCTGAACCAATTCTGGGTTGTAGGGCAAAGATTTTGTGTCAGATAAAACAGGCTAAAATACTGGGCCTCTGCCCCAGCTTGTTCATAGGGCAGAGATTCCACACCAGGAAGGGCAAGCCAGAATGAACTAGGATGTCATTCAGAGAGAACTCAAACCATTGTCCTCATCCTTAGGACATGTGCAGGGGTAGAGATTCTGCATTGACAGGGATTGGGAAATACCCATAGCTCTGTCCAGAAATACTGACCTCATTTGGAACAGTCTAAAGACTTAGGGCATTGTCAAAAATAAAGGGAGTAATTAAGAGAGGAAGGGTAGCCCTGTGATACTGTTAGCACCAAGTGAAAAGACACAAGCCAGAAATCTAACAAAATCAAGAAACAGGACAGTCAAAAAGAGTCCTCCTTGGTGTCTGGAAGGCTGTGTGTATGCACTAGGTTGTACTTACTCAGTGTCAGAACAGAATGTGGAAAAGACCTGAAAACATTCTGTAATGCCACATGGAGGTCCATCAGCAAACATGGAAGTCTTATTGATTGAAGGTATTGAAGCACAGCCTTTGAACTAACAATGACCTACTCTGATCTAGGTGGGTGGATGATTGGGGGAGTGCCTAGGAAGCTAGTCTTAAAAAGAAAATCACATTCATATCTGGTAGTGGGGAAGACTGTGCATATACACAAGGTTGTGTCCTCTCAGTAATAACCAAGCTATTCTCTTAACAAGCACAGGACAAAACCATAAAGCCCCTGAAATGTAATAGCAGTTTTCAAGTCCCCTCCACCCCCACTTTTAACATTAAAGTCTGAAAATCTTAACTGGCAAAGGAGTGAGCTCTAGGGGAGCCAAGCTTAAAACCAACAATCACAATAAAGAAGAAAATATGAGTACTGTAGAATAAATAGACTTCATAGATTTAGTCCAGGCAAGCCACCAAACAAGCCCCAGGGCAGGGGTAGTGGGAGGATAGAAAAATAAGTAGATAGAAATATAAGTAACTATATTTGATGCATTGTATTATATAAAATGTCCAGTTTTCTGCAAAATGTTATAAGTCATGCAAAGAAACTGAAAAATGTGTCCATATGCCAGGGGTTCAGAAGAAGCAGATAATAGAAATTGCCTTTGAGGAGGTGCAGATATTGGACTTAGATCAAGACTTCAAATTATAAATGTTTCAAAAGTATATAATTATAGATAAGTTTAAAACAGGGTTTAGTTACAGTGATTCATCAAATAGAGACTATCAATAAAGAGATTATAAAAATTTACCAAATTGAAATAGAGACTTAAGAAGCTAAGGTGGTATAAAAACTTTAACATGGGGGGCTGGGAATATAGCTCAGTTGGTAGAGTGTTTACCTCGTAAGCACAAGGCCCTGGGTTCAATCCCCAGCACCGCCAAAAAAAAAAAAAACAAAACCTTTACCGTGTAAAATTTAAATATATGAACATAGTTTAAAAGGTAATCTCATGAGATATCCAGGAACTATAAAATCAGAGTTCATAGTCCATATAATGTTTAGTTTTCTCTCTTGGGAAGAACACTATTTTCCCCAATTAATTCTGCTTATTTTATAGCACACCCAAGAGCTTGTAAAAATGAAATGTGGTTCTTACCTAAGGAACAGGATCTGAGCTCTGGTCATACGATTTTCCGCTCACTGTATTTTTTTTGTTTGTTTTTAAGCTACTCAGTCTTTTAGTGAACAGAGACTACATATCAGGTGGTCATTTCTAACTTAACTTAAAAGTAAATGTGTAATGGGTAAATACACATGATATAAAATATCAGGAAAAGAGTAGAAAGTGTTTTTGTGTTATCTGAGTGATAACCAATCGCCATCGTAGCCCTCTGTTGTGTTCTTCCTAATGTCTGGCACAGGGTAGTGATCTGGGGGTCAGCAGAATATCTAGTAAGGGTAGTTGAGTGCAGCTCACCTCCCTGAGTGTCAGTTAACATTGTATTTTGCTTTTAAACCATATACTTATCTCAGGTTTTTAAATTGTGATGTGTAACAGTCTGAGCGGGATAAGTATAGTTGGTGTGCTCCAGCTAATTAAAAAAGACAAGCATCTCTATAGTGCAGGAATAATTTATAAAAAGGATTTGAAGGTCTTCTCCCCTCATATGTCCTGGTCTCCTGCACAAATTGTGTCAAACATTTTTATCCTTTTAAAGTATAAAAACTTAAATTTTCCTTTAAGCTGGCTCAATATTCTCTTGTCCCCAAGAGTTTAGAGTATATTGCAGTTAACACAGCTGAATTTACTAAGCTATAAGTTTATGTCAGATTTTTAGTGTTAAGAGGAGTGTGGTGTTGCTTGTTTAATGAGCATTGCAACCACCCACCCATCACTATTTTAAAGATGGATAATTGAATAACTTTTCATAAGAAATTTTCCTTGATCCAAATTGACCATGACATTTGGTGATGTTGATAATATAATTGATTGTAAGGCATCAGCTGATGGGTAGAGGGAACATGTGCTTTAATATAAATAAGGAAATAACTATCCCTGTCCAAATCAGGGAACACAGTACTTCCATTGTGATAGGACCAAACAAGGTTACCACAAAGGCACAGAGCCAATGCTGATTCTCTTTAATTAAGATGAGAACTCCTTGGGCCCTTTAAGAATTTCATCTTTTTCGTTCTTCTGAATGAAACATTAGTTGTGTGCTAATGTTCTCATCCAGCTGTTCTCCATACCAGCCAAATGACTGCCTATTCACCAAGTGCAAGTAATTGATAACACCAGTGTTTTGTTTTTGTTGTTTTATGGTATTGTGGATTTAATCCAGAGATACTCTACAGTCCCTTTATTTTTTGTAGTCCCTCTACAGTCTCTTTATTTTTTATTTTGAGACAGGGTCTTACTAAATTGCCGAGGCTGACCTGGAACTTGTGGTCCTCCCGGCTCAGCCTCCTGGGATTATAGGTGTTCACCATTGCACCCAGATAACCCCAGCATATTTTTGAATATTTGCTATAAAGTTGGGTGAGTTGAAGATTAATTTTCCAGGTAGTACATCCTTAATCATTTCTTGCAGGGAATGGCTTACAAGTAAAGATGGTATATGGAAGGGGATGAAGTGATTAATACAGGTGTGAAAGAATGCAAGAGCAGAGGAAGGTACATCCTGCTCCTTCATGGCAGTCCACTTGGGGAAGTACTTCTTGTACTGCTCTGTAACCCAACTGAGGAGGTATTTGTGGATCCAAGTCCTCTGGTTTTTTGCACCTCATTGTGTCCTTAGTCTACCATTGCTATAACCCCAAGAATAGAAGCAGCTCTCCTAGGGGGCTTTTATTTCCCTTTAGCAGTTGATGGCACATTTTCCTTCCTCCTGTATGGCGAAGGCTGAAGTGATGGCATGCAGTGCAGCCCTTTGATTACAATCAAGAAGGTGATTCTGCTTAGTGTTTTGGTCCATCAGGTCTTTGTGAAAGGGCTCATGTCTTTTTGTTTGATACAGACATACATTATTTGTGAACTTTAAATGAATTTAACCTGAAATGGAATCAAATATACCACATTAATTGGATTTGAAAAGAATGTATAAGAGAAAATGTTCATACAATGGAACGTTTTCAGATATAGCAGGGCCTTTTGGGAGGGTATTCTGAGACAGGGTCTCTAATGATACCCATTTGAGAGAGGTCAACTGAAAGTCATTTTCCCCACCTGATGCTTTAGTTTTGTTTCTTAAGAGAAGGGAAAGAGAGTTTCTAGCATTGCTTGGAAGATATAGAATTGTCACCTGTACCTCTTCAGTGTCAGTATACCTTCATAGTCATTTGTCTTTGCAGAGTAACGGTCTCAGATATTGAAGTGTCAGCCTAACATGCAGAGTTCTTAAAAGCAAGGCACATCAGAAAAGAACTGAATATATTCCTGTGTACTCTTCTTGGGGCAACATTATCTCTTAAAACTGTTGGGTCACATCCTCATTCAAATCTGGTTCGTTTGAGGCTCGAGCCGACTAAAATCTGGCTGTTAGTTTTTAAAGTATAAGTAAAACCACACAGGTAAAAGTGAACAGGTTTTGTTTTGTTTTAAATGTAAGATAGGCTAGAAATGAGACATCAGATTTTTAAATCTGAGATCAATAAGCTATGTTATCAACATTCTAAAATTTCATAGGTTTGAGAAACTACCCCAAAGGGGTTTGCCAATTAAATTATCTTAGGGTGTGCATATGTTGTTGTATTAGTTTTTTTTAAAGTATTTTTCTTGTCCTTCTTAAAATCTGCTTCCTTACAGTCTTAAAAGACTATAAATATTATTTGGGAAGAGTGACATGATCTCAGGATTTTGTCTGATGTCAACAATTTTTAGCAACTTGAAGGTCAAAATTGTCTGTAGTCAGCTTCAGAATACACCTGTGGTTATTGAATGACCTAATTGGCCACCCTTTGCCTTTTTAACCTTTTCAATCACATTTTAATTCTAGCTTTGTCAAGGATTCATTGAAATTTTCCACGTATTTGCCTCAGAAGGAATAAGTCTGATATATTCATAAAATGGAATAGTATTCACAAGTGTAAAATGAATAAATGAGATGCATGTGTGTTAGCATGGAGATGCATGTGTGTTAGCATGGATATTTGCAGAAGCTAACATTGAGGAAAAGCTGGTGTAGTGTGAGATATGCAGTACAATACAATGAATGCAAAATTTAAAAACCAACAGTCTGTAGTGCATGGGTAATACAAGCATGAGTATATTCCCAACAAGGAGATATTCCAAATTCATGATAATAGTAATAAAACCATTATCATGAATTTGAAATGGCACTGGGGAGGAGACAACTTTACTAATAATACTTATATTTTGTACATATTTGTGAATATGAGAAATACTAAAATTTGTTGATTCTAGGTGATGGGACAGATGGGTATTTGTCATGTTTTCTGTCCTTTGCTTTCAATATTTTTAAAAATACGTGTATACTATTTTAAAAGCCAGTTAAGCATCAAAAAGAATATTCTTCCTAATTCTCTCACCTGGGTATTAGTACTCTTAAAACTTATGGTATTTTTCTTTGTTGAGACTTCTGGGAGAGAAATGGGAAAAATTCTAAAAAGAACTAAAAAGTTTTGCAGACACACACGCACACACACACACACACACACACCCATACCCATGAAATATATTAAGCATAGTGCTTTATAGGCCTGCCCTTTTTTTATTCTTTCACTTTTTTTTTTTTTTCATTGTCTGTACATAGTATCTGCCTCATCTCTAAAAGGATGTTTTGGTTTAATATTGTTACAGAAAAGGTTACGGTGACAAAGATTGTGGTAACTATTCTTGTATACACATCTTTTTTAAAAAGTTAATTCATTACACATGTTTTTGAATTTTTTAATTGTGGCAACATCCATTTAACATGAGATTTACTATCTTATTAATGAGTGAGTGTACAGTTCTGTAATGGTTTGTACATTTATATTCATGTGCAACTTAATCTCCCGATGTCTCTTCATCTTGCACAGCTGAAAACCTGAACCATTAAAATAACAATTCCACACTGTCTTCCCAACAGCCCTGACAACCACTGTTCTACTTTTTTATTTAAATATATTTTTAGTTGTAGATGGACACACCACCTTTATTTTAATTATTTATTTTTACATGGTGCTGAGGCTCGAACCCAGTGCCTCACATGTGCTAGGCAAGTACTCTACCACTGAACCACAACCACAGCCCCTGAATTTTTTTTTTAATGTCATCTTTTGGTATTTCTTTTGTTTTTCTTAAAATAATTTAATTAATTATTTTTTAATCTTGAGCTTCTTTTTAAGAAGCTCAAGGAAATTGTGTAATTACTAACTTTCAGCTACAAGAAACATCTACAAGAAGTAGAGATGAAGATAATGAAGGGTTCATTTTTCTTTTAGTACCATTCAAGACTAAAAGTTAACAGCTATATGAATGCTGAACCAGGTTTTTAGGGTGTATTATAAAGAGTCGATGACTGAGGATATGTAATTTATATTAATTAAAAACATACTTGGAAAAGTTATAAATTAGAATCCATGGTGGTGGACATTTCTCTTCCAAGATCAGATATTTTTGTATGTTTCTCAATGACCTCCTTCCATAGTAAGTAAGAGCCCAGAACTGGTTGATTTCTTCCCTTCTCTGTGCGTCAGATTTCTTATATATAAAATGCTATATTAGATCATTAGTATTGCAGTTTATTGGGCTACAACCTACAATAAGAAACACATTTTACTTTGTGATTCAATGTGTGTGTGTGTGTGTGTGTGTGTGTGTGTGTGTGTGGCGTAATAAGAAATTGAAATCAAATGTTTAGTTTTGTTTGATTTTGTTTGATTTTGTGGTGCTAGAAATTGAACCCAGGAACTTGTACATCCCCAGCTCTTTTTAATTTTTATTTGGAGATAGGTTCTCACTAAGTTGCCTTCACTGGCCTTGAACTATTGATCCCCCTGCCTCAGCTTCCTGGGTAACTGGGATTATAGGCTCAAGCCATCATGCCCAGAGCAAATCAAAAGCTTTAAAAGCAAAACTTAACCTTACATACCATGTGCAGTATACTCTGATGTTTTCTTTTCTATCTTGATTTAAAATGCTGGTGATACCCTTAACATTGTTTTTAGATTTTAAAAAACATGTAATAAATTATTTCCGAAAGTTCTTCAACTTCAGAATAGCATGAATATATCCTGTGAAATTATTTGCTCTGTCAGGAGAGCAGATCACAAAGAATAGTTTCTCTCCAGTGGATAGATGTGGTCAACTCAGCAAATATCAATCCAATAAAAATCCATTCCGAAGTCTTTAATCTGTTTTTCTGACTATAATACTACCATTATTAGTATTTATTAATTTTTCTATCCCCCCCCCCTTTTTTTTTTTTTTTGCCATGCTGGATGATGAACCCAGGGCCTCACTCACACTAGAGAAAGTGTGCTACCACTGAACTGTATCACCAGCCCTATTTTTTTCCCCTTTAAACTGATCTTCTCTATTCTTTCCTTCTAATCCACAGCAATACATGAATTGCTACATAGTACATAGTTATTTTATGGACGAGATTGATTTAATTAAAAAAGTTATTGCTGGATTTTAATTTGGCTGTTTGTAAGGCCGGAGAGCACTTGTACTTTTTTTAGATTTGTAGGATAACATTTTTTCCCTGTCTGAACTGAATAGTTTTGATCCTTTGACCATCTTGTAGAACTTAAGCTCCTGAGTGCTACAGCCTCAGTTCACTCTTAACTCGGTATCTTCAGTGGCTCTGGAAGAACTTTGCTGAAGAGAATGTCAGTTTCCTTGTCACTCTCAGTTTTTAGTTTTTAGGAAAAAAGATTATTTGAATATATGAAATTGATAAACACAAAATTAAGATAGAAACTGGGACTTCCTTGGCATACTAGCCCTTTCCCTTGAATTTTTATTACAGTGTTATTCACATACCTAGTAAAATTGTGAATTGCTTCCATTAAATGGGAGATTTGGGGCTGGTTGTATTGGGGAGATGTGATTTTCTCTTGATAAAGTATGGGTGAAGATGCAAAAGTACTCTTCTCTGAGCTGGTCTTTTCAGATTTGTTATGATTTGTATTGAGGCAATTGAAGTGTGAAGTGTCAGGGAAGTTGTATTGCTTCTGTAGTATTGTAGCTAGCCTGCTAAATTTCCTACGGTCATTTTTGTTGGCCCATTATTTTTCAGCATGTTTTCAGATCTGTTACTTAGCATGTTGTATCTTGATACCTGTTCAGTTCCACTTAGTTAATATTTCTTTTGCTTCTGGTTTTTGTCCTGAAATGTGAAATTAAAAAAACAAAAAGAAAGCTTAACTGTGGTCTCCTCATATAGAAATTCTAATGTTAGTTGATATTTCTGCATGCATTCTTTGCTCTGAAAGAGCAAATGAGATAAAATCTATAACTGTGTTCCCTCATATAGATATTCCAATGCAGTTCATTTAAAATTTTATTGCTAATTTGGTATATTCATCCTTTTTTTTTATTTTTCCTTCTTTTGGGTTTTATCAACAACTTTTATATAGATATAAAATGTAGATTATTTCAAATGTTCATCTTTATAAAATTCCCCACAGAAAAGTGAGATTATGTTTCTTGTTTTTATTTCATTATCATTCTCTTTTAAAAGTAGTTTTACAAAAGTAAAATAAAAGAACAATAGCTTTTTCTTTTTTAAATGAAGAAATCAGGACAAAGGAAAAATTCAGATAAGGTGAAGAAGAGGAATTTGAACACAAACTCATACCATAAGCATCTGTATAATAGTTAAAAACATAGGAAGCTCAATTCCTAGGGTTCAAAGTAAAAATGGAAACATGACAGTTTAACAATCACCATCTTATGAATTCTAAAGTATTAGTGAAAAGACTAGTGAACAATGCTTTCAGTAACAGCCCTACCTGAGCAACTCAGTGAGACCCTGTCTCTAAATAAAATATATAAAGGGTTGGGGATGTGACTCAGTGGTTAAGCACCCCTAGGTTCAATCCCTGGTTTAAAAAAAAAAAAAAAGTGCTTCACATGTTTTTTCTTACAGTGTCTTTCATTAGAAGTCAGGGGCTGGTCTTAAAAAAGATGTACACTGATGATGAGGACCGAAATGTACCTCATTTTCCTTTTCCTCATTGGTCAGAATTAATGGTAAGCACTTAATTAGTCTCTTAGACTAATGCAAGATTTAAAGCCCATTGAATTGCCTAAAGTAGAAGAAGTTATGAAGAATTTTGATTGGTAAGACTTCTTATTGAGTTATGTGTAATAAGAGAGATAATGAGAGTTGTACCTACATAGAACATTAACACTTAATTTGTTCAGTAGGAGGAGTTTGCCTGTACTACATTCCATCAAATATTTGAAAGATAATTTTAGAATGGATAATTTCCATTCCTTAACCATTCCCTTCAAAATGTTTTCCCAATACTCGGAATTGAAATTAGAAGCATATTCCTGAATGTAAAATATTTCTAAATGTATTAGTTTAACCAAATTTTACTTCTCTTAAATACTTAAACAAACCAGATTAGAGTATTTAAGGCATTTGGTTCCTAAGAGCTTTCTAATAACTAGTTTTCTCTTTTTGATAGGGAGCTATAATATTTAATATATTGATTTAGTGGCTTGTGTCTCCCTGAGAATCAGGAATGAGTCTGAGCTACAGTCATTAAAAAGGTAAATAAAATAAAGTCGACATAGCATGGTCTTATTAATTTAAACACAAAAGTTTGAATTAGGGTCAGATTGTTTGGTATTTGTAAAGAATATGGTCTTCATTGCTTAGAAATCACAGTTGTTTCAGGTAAGAATTTATTGTCAATAAACCAGTATCTGCTTAATGTGGGTTTCCTGTATTCACATACTCAAATTTTTATAGGGCAAAGGAGAATTTAATATAACCTGTTAGAAAGTTCAGATTATTTCACCAGTCTACATTCCCAGTAATCATCAGCTGGGAAAATCAACTGTAGTACTTTTAAGAATATAATATCTATGTTCTTTTTTTCTGAAGGG
The DNA here is from genome assembly GCA_020662805.1 of Glaucomys volans. Classification (NCBI taxonomy): domain Eukaryota; kingdom Metazoa; phylum Chordata; class Mammalia; order Rodentia; family Sciuridae; genus Glaucomys; species Glaucomys volans. The sequence continues at coordinate 133,360 of JAJEJO010003034.1, forward strand.
AAAAATGTACCTGTAAACATATACAATATTACATAGAATTTAGTAAGATTGTGCAAATTATATGCAAAATTTTCTGTGTACACATTAGCCCATAATTTGATTAGTACTCCCACATATTTGTTATGCCTTCCAGTAGGATAAATTTCTCCTGTCTTCATCTTTGTGCTTGGTTCTGTGACTTCTTTTAGCCAATAAAGTATAAATGAGAAGTTGATATGCCACTGATGACCAGAAACCTTAAGAACTGTAGTTCATCTTTCTTTTTCCTCTGCCATGAGACCAGCAGATTTCTAATAATTAGAACCGCTTCTTCTTTTTCTGGGTTCCTGGAATGAAGACACATGGAATAGAGCTGCTGTCTATTCTTAGATCTATACTGTGAGCAAACCCAACAACCTCTGTGGTAAAGTCTCTAGATTTTAGACTTGAAGGTAGGTATTTTGATGGTATCAAAAATCATCTGTAAACTGTGTATGTGTGTGTGCTGGTAGGGATTGAACCCAGGGCCTTGCCCATGCTCAGGAACCACTCTACCACTGAGCTGTATCTCAGTTCTAAACAAAAGAAAATTTAGGTTTTGTTTTTAGGTTCTAACTTGCCTATTTAATTAGTTTTGACTAATTTTTCCACAATATGCCTATCCTCTTGACAGTTTTGATGGTCGAATAGCATGTACATATGCAGATACCCTATCAAATGAGCATTTTGTTGGAATTAAGATAATGCTTTAATATTCAGAAGACTTGTTTTTAATTTTTAAGAAAATTGACAAATTTTGTGTAGTCTGAAACAGGTAAATGTGTCTCTTGTACATATTATTGTACTAGTAGATTGTTAGATATTTGCTGTAATGTTAACATGTTAATTTATGCTGTGTAAGTTAATATGAGACACCGTTTCTAGGAAAACTGTACAGTCTGCATAATAAATGCTGTATAAGAAACAAGCCTCTCTCCAAATAACTTTTTTGCTAGTTCACACTTCTGAACAGTCACTCCTATAGGTGTGAAGAATCTAGTTCCTGTATAATTTCAGTGATAAACAAAATTATAAAATAAACTTGATTAGGGCTGGGGTTGTGGCTCAGTGGTAAAGTGCTTGCCTAGACTTGTGAGGCACTGGATTTAATCCTCAGCACCACATAAAAATAAATAAATAAAGGTATTATGTTCATCTATAACTTAAAAAAAAATTAGAAAATAAACTTAATTACTGATAAGAACAAACTTTGTCAGCTTCATGTACTTTTGTATTAACTGTTTTTACAAAAAGCTTTTGAGGATGTGCTTTTGGAAGCCAACCCAGTGTTAACTCTGCACGTAACACTGCAGTTTTGTGTTCTGAACAGGAAATGTGTATTGAGATTTTTGATTCTTATCAGAATCAGGTAACCATCATGGGTAGTAAGGATAAAAATCTATCTATCTATCTATCTATCTTCTGGGATAGTTTGTAAAATCCAAACATCTGTGTATTGACAGAGATGCTTAAGGTTTCTACTGTGAGCAGAAGCACTCTCGCTTCCCATAAGTAGATGTTATAGCAATATAAAATCCATTAATGCCTAAGAAAACTGATATTCTTAAACTTTGTATTTTCATCAATATCCATTAAGTTAAATTCAACAAATCTATATTGCATATTCTGTGGTAGGCATTTTGTTAGTGGCTGGGTATACAGTGAATAAGACGTTCATTTATCCAACATATTTATTAAATGCCTTATATGGGTAATGTGGAGGACTTCCTTGAGGAAGCATTACTTGTGTTGTGTTCCGAGACACCTAGGCATCACCAAGGGAATATGCCATGGTACAGTCTCTCACATGCTGTAATCATACTACTCCAGGTTGAGAAACGCTGAAATATTTGAAAAACCAAGAGCCAAATGATGGCTGAAACAGGGACAGGAAAGAAGGAGCATGGCTTAAGATGAGACTGAAGAGATAGCCAGAAGCCAGGTCTTGAAGGGACATCTAATTTCTTAGCTATGTTTATGATTTTGAATTTGATTATTGTTATAGTTTGGATGTGAGGTGTCCCCCAAATGCTCATGTGTGAGACAATTCAAGGAGGTTTAGAGAAGAAATGATTGGGTTATAAGAGTTCTAACCCAGTTATTGAATTCATCCTCTGATAGAGATTAACTGAGTGGTAACTGAAGGTGGGTAGGGTATGGCTTAGGAGGTGGGTCACTGGGGCAGAGGTGGGGGATGTGCCTTTAGGGTATATGTTTTTTATCCGGTGAGTGAGTGGAACCTCTCTTTCTACTTCCTGATCATCGTGTGAGTTGCTTTCTCCTGCTAATTTCTTCCTCAATTATGCCCTTTGAGGCCCCATGTAATGAAGCCAGCTGACTATGGACTGAGGCCTCTGAAACTCTGAGCCCCCAAATAAACTTTTCCTCCTCTGCAACTTTTCTGGTGAGGTCTTTTATTTACAGCAGCAAAAAAAAAAAAAAAAAAAAAAAACTGACTAAAGCAATTATAAAGGCAATGGGAGACCATTCAAGTGTTTAGGAAAGGAAGTGGCATTGTCAGAATTTTTTTACTACTATATTTGTGTTTTTACAATCACTGTGGTTATTTTGTGGAGAACAGATTAGAGTGAGCCAAGAGGGAATACAAAGATTTTAATTAAGTTACTATTGAGGGGCTGGGGCTGTGACTCTTGTTAGAGTGCTTGCCTGGCATGTGTGAGGCACTGGGTTCAATTCTCAGCACCGCATAAAAATAAATAAATGAATGAATGAATAAGTAAAATAAAGACCCATTGATAACTAAAAAAAAATTAAAATAAAAAAATACCATTGAGAGAGCCACTATAAACATTGATGTGGCTGCTTCATTGTAGTATGCTGATATTAAGTCCTTGGGTATATACTGAGGAGTGGGAAAACTGGGTCAAATGGTGATTCCATCCCAAGTTTTCTGAGGAATCCCCTTACTGCTTTCCAGAATGGTTGCAGCAGTTTGCAGTTCCTTCAGCAGTGTATGAGTGTGCCCTTTTCCCCATGTCCTCAACAACGTTTATTGTTACTTGTATTCTTGATTGTTGTATTCTTCCGACTGGAGTGAGATGAAATTGCAGTATAGTTTTAATTTGCATTTCTCTAATTGCTAGAGTTGTCGAACATTTTTCATATATTTGTCGACTTTTCATATTTCTTCTGTGAAGTATCTGTTCATTTTGTCCATTTATTGATTGGGTTATTATTTTTTTTTTTGTCTTGCCTTGTTCGGTGTTGAGTTCTTTATGTATCCTGTCTCTGTGTCTTTTATTCTGTTCCATTGATCTTCATGTCTCTTTTGGTACCAATACCATGCTGGTTTTGTTACTATAGCTCTGTAGTATAATTTAAGGTCTGGTATTGTGATGCTTCCAGCTTCACTTTTCTCCAAGGTGCAGGTGGCAAAGATTTTCTCCCATCTGTAGGCTCTCTCTTCACGTTCTTGATTGTTTCCTTTGATGTAGAAGCTTTTTCATTTGATACCATCCCGTTTATTGATTCTTGATTTTACTTGTGCTTTAGGAGTCTTGTTGAGGAAGTTGATTCCTAAGTTGACATGATGAATATTTGGGCCTACATTTTCTTCTAGGAAGTGTAGGATTCCTGGTTAAATGCCTAGGTCTTTGATCCACTTTGAGTTTTGTGCAGGGTGAGAGAGAGGGGTTAAATTTCATTGCTTTACATATAGATTTCCAGTTTTCCCAACACCATTTGCTGCCGAGGCTATCTTTTCTCCAGTGTATGTTTCTGGTACCTTTGTCAAGTATGAGATAACTGTATTTATGTGGTTTTGTCTCTGTGTCTTCTATCCTTTACCACCGGTCTTCATTCCTGTTTTGGGTCAATACCATGCCATTTTTGTTATTATAGCTCTGTAGTATATCTAAGGTCTGGTATTGTGGTGCTTTCAGCTTCACTTTTCTCACTAAGGATTTCTTTGGCTATTCTGAGCCTCTTGTTTTTCCAAATGAATTTCATGATTGCTTTTTTATTTCTATGAAAAATGTCATTGGAATTTTAATAGGAATTGCATTAAACCTGTATAGCACTTTTGGTAGTATGGCCATTTTGATAATATTAATTCTACTTATCCAAGAGCATGAGAGATCTTTCCATCTTCTAAGGTCTTTTTCAGTTTCTTTCTTTAGCATTCTATAGTTTTCATTGTAGGTTGTTTCACCTCTTTTGTTAGATCAATGCCCCCCCCCCCATTTGAGGCTATTATGAATGGAATAGTCTTCCTAATTTCTCCTTCAGCTGATTCATCATTGGTGTATAAGAATACAATTGATATATGGGTGTGAATTTTATATCCTGCTACTTTGCTGAATTCATTTATGAGTTCTAGAAATTTTCTGGTGGAGTTTTTTAGATCTGCTAAATATATTAGAATGACACAACCACATCAATGTTTATAGCAGCTCAATTCGCAGTAGCTAAGCTATGGAACCAAACTAGGTGCCCTTTGACAGATGAATGGGAAATTGCTGGGGGAAAATTATTAAAAAGTGGAATATTATTACTCTGCCATAAAAAGAATGACTTTATCACATTTGCCAGTAAATGGATTGATGTGGGTATTATTATGCCAAGTGAAATAAGCCAGTCACCAAAAATCAAAGATCGAATGTTCTTTCTCATGTGTGGATACTTACAACAAGGGTTGGGGAGAATAGAAGTTCAGTAGATTAGACAAAGCGGAATGCACGGAAGGGGGTGTGGACAGGAATAGGAAAAACAGTGGAATGAATGTGACTTAACTTTCCTATGCACATATATAAATATAACCACAAGACTGGCATCCTGATTAGAATAAGATGAACTCCACATTTGAATAAAGATGTCAACACATTCTACTCTCATGTATAACTAAAAATAATATTAAAAAAAAGATGCCACTGAAAGAAATTGAAAGATGATGATGGCTTAGGTTAGAGTGGTAATGGAGAAGTGGATGGATTCAGGAGATATTTAGGAATTGTAAATGACTAGGCTTGGTGGTTTCTGAGATGTAGAATTAAGGAGAGGAGAATGTGGAGTCTTAAGATGATTTTCTGGCTTCTGACTTCAGATTGATTCTAGGTGAATGTTGTTGCCAATTCCATGAGATGGGAGGGAGAGCAGAACATAGGGTCTTTCTTAATTTTGGAGGTATTCCCTTCAAAGTGTACAGATGCATGGACATAAACAGGTTACACAAGCTACGAGTCACTTACATTAGGCTATATATGTGGTGTGTGTGTTTGTGTGTATAATGTTGATGTGTTAAACTTGTGTGAAGGCATACACAAGCAAAACCGTATCAGCCTATTAATCCTAAAGTAAGTAAAGATAGTCTGAATTTTAAAGAGAAGTAATCATCATGAGGGGGTAAGACTCAGAGTAAAGGGTTTGTTTTTTTTTAAAACATATTTTTTAGTTGTAGGTGGACACATTACCTTTATTTTATTTTTATGTGGTGCTGAGGGTTGAACCCAGATCCTCACACGTGCCCGATGGCGCTCTACCACTGAGCTACAACCCCAGCCCCCAGAGTAAAGGGTTTTTTGATTTTGTCTTTTAAAGAAGTTAGAAAAGCTTCTAGCTCTTTTAGAAACTAGAGGAGATTATCCATGGAAGGAAGTTTAAATAAGTCTACACACATTGAATAGATCATAGTTTTTCCCATAAGCTAAGGATCCAAGATGGATGCATTTTAAGGTTTTAATGACAGCTAGATCTATTGGTTCTTCCTAATTCCACTTTAAACCAGTTTGTTTTTAAGAGCTGAGACTATTATGAGTCCAGATTAACACCCAACTACTAGAATGTTATTAAAATTTTAATCCAGAGGGCTTGAAAGTCTAGTTTATGAATTGTCTGGCTACTGCTAATGTTTGTAGCTTTTCAAAATAAGATACCTAAGTTTTTGGGATGGGGATGGCGGTTGAGGCTGTGCAACTTCAGAAACCTAGAAAGGTGCCTGTCAATGGAGGCTGCATAGCCTGTTGTGGACATAAATCAGAAAGAGAGGGAAGGGAAACCAGAATGTTGTTCAGTTAAAGGAGATTTTTATATAGGCACTTGTGTGAACCGAACTTTTGAGATATAGGAAATGATTTTTTTTTTTTGTAAATGTTTTGAGAAACAAAACTCCCAGCAATCTTTCCTTTTTACTTTAATTGGTATGTTGAAACATGAAATATTTGACTCCATCTCCCTCTGGAGATGGCTCACATTCTCCCTTAAGATTATATAACTGGTTTTACCCCAAAAGGCACCTCTCTCTTGAGGTGGCCCATTCACCCTTGAATGTGTATCTGCTTTTCCTAAGTTGATGTCTCTGGATAAAAAGAAAAAGAAACATGAAGTATTTTATTGTGTAAAGTACCAAACTAAAGCTTCCAGTAGAAGCGTGGAGTTATAATTTGTGATATAAAATGAGGTGGGGTTTGAAGAATGGGAATGTAGGAACTGGCAAAGTGCTTTCTACTGGCTACAAGCTGGGAAAGGGTTTGCAGGGGTGCATGCTTCAATGGGATGAGTGTCAAATTAACCTGGGTCTCAGACCTCAGCTCTAGTACTTGTTTGGAGAGAAAAGATTGCCCAAGCTTGCCATGTCCCACTGTCCTCTGCTGAAATGTAGGGATGACATTTATTGTCCTGTATATTTTGAAGATTAAATGAGAAAATGAACATAAAACTCCTGGCCTAATTCCTGGCTCATGGTAGACTCAACTTTTAGTTCCTCATTCTCCTCCCATTTGATTTTCTTTATACCCAGTTTTATTGATGGCAATAATGAAGTATAAACCTTAGTAGTGAGCCAGATAGTCTTTTAAATTTTTTTTAATTTTTATTTTATTTTTTATTTTATTTTATTTTTTTGCGGTGCTGGGGTTTGAACCCAGGGCCTTGTGCTTACATGGCAAGCATTCTATCAATTGAGCTATATCCCCAGCCCAGATAATCTTTTTTAAAACAAAATATTTTTGATATAGATGGGCATAATACCTTTATTTTATTTATTTATTTTTATGTGATGCTGAGGATCAAACCCAATGCCTCACACATGCTAGGCAAGTGCTCTACCATACAGCCATAGCCCCAGCCCACCAAATAATCTTAGTGAGTGAGTTATAAGTATTGTATTTCTCATCTCTCTTTTTTAAAAATTGTTTTTCTGATTAGATATACATGACAGTAGAATGCATTTATGCATTTTGATAACTTTTGATTATGAAAAAAGAAATCACATGAATCTAGGAGTACCCTTAAAGGCATATAAAATAGTTTATGAATGGCTTAAAATAACAATTGATAGACATTTAACTGTAATTTAGAAAACATCTGGTCCACTTTTCTAGTTGACATTTACTGAGCACTGTCTTTGTTCAGGGTTCTGTGTTCTGTGAGACTGACAAGTGGACAGATGATTCTTATAACACCACAGTGCATTTTGGGCCCCAGGAAGTCACAGGATCTTGTACCAAGAGAATTTAACAGCTTGTATCAGTGGTTTTAAAATGTGTGTCCTCTCTTACTCGTTGATCTACTTCTAGCAATATAACTAAGGAAGCTTAATGAAATATTGATTATAATAGTGAAAAATTGATATGAAAAACATGTAACAATACTTAATTGGTTTAATTGATGTGTTGCTATGCAGTCAGAACCTATTTCCCATCTTTTATCCAGGGGGGCAGTTCCTTCATTCCAGAAGGGCAGAGCTCTGGCAGTGGTATCCTCAGACTCACAAGAGGGCAGCTGATCCTCAGTGAGGTCTGCATACATAGGATCCTTAATGATATTGCTGTAGAAGGGGTAATCTGGCTCCACTGGGGGTGGTGGGACATCATAGGAGCACCTCCATATCTGTACCTGGGCCTCGCCATGCTTGGCAGTAGTTTCTGCATTACTGAAGCCAGTCAGACCCCCATAGTGCCGCTCATTGAGGCTCCAAGTCCTCACCACTGGCAGTCACATCTGGTCAATGGATTCAGCACTGTCCAGAGGTTCGGATTTCTCTTTTCTGCACCAAGGTGAAGCAGATATCAAACTCACAGCCAGCATCTCACAGTGCCTGCCCACTGCGCTTCTCCTCCTTGTGGCCTGCTGGGCTCAGGCGGGCATCGTACCAGCCACTGAAGTGGTTCTCTAGGTTCCAGGCACTCTCAGCATGCCGGATCAGCACCAGCTTGTAGGCAGCCATTGTGGCGAGGTGAAGCTGCGGCGCCGACTGGGGCTTGCAGAGATTCCAGAGTTGTAGCCCTGCTGTCCGCCCTCCTGCCTTTGCTTGCACCCCTCCACCCCACTCCCATGTGCTTTCTCTCGCCTTTCATTTTTAATTGCTGTCGTTTTATTGAATAACCATGTGCCAAATACTTGATGCATGTTTTGTTATTTAGTTATCATTATCCTGAGAGGTATAAATAACTGTCCCCCTTTGTTTTACAGATAAGACCCTCAAAGGTTAAACAGTTGCTTTTAGCTTTATGCCCAGTAAATAGCAAAGTCAGGATTTTAATCCACGTCTGTCTAATGCTAACATTATTCGTATTGCAGAAACTGCTAACTTTGGCGTGGGAGTTAGAAGACTCTTAGGACTAACTCCAAATTTCTGATAAGTCACATACGTTTTCTCATTTCTTGATTTCTTTTTCTGTAAGATGAAATAATTGAGGTGAATCTTTAAAGTCATTGCTGGTGTAAAATGATGTGATTCCTTGATTCTTTTCCAATTCAAGCAGAGAATATGTAGATTATCTACTACTACTTTTTGTGAACAGCCAGTCTGGTTTGTAATGAATACTGTTAGTCTGCAGATTTTCTGATACCATCACTCTGTGGAGGTGTGAAAAAGGCACATCAGGAGCTTGAGTTAAAAGGGGATACATTTTGTTACCTGCCAATTTTTGAAGAAAAGTACCTGACCATCCAAGGAACAATGCAAACATGGGCTGAGGATTTTGTGGGTGGGGCCTGGCGGTGTCTTTAGACAGTAAGGTTATTGTGCCTACGTGAGTTTCTGTTTGTTTGTGTTTCTGGGGATTGTGCTAGACAGTGCAATTATGACTCAGTTTCAGTTTTTTTAGGGCCTTATGACATTTCCAGTTAAATGATAGGTGGCTATGAGATAGAAACACAAATGACTATTGACATAAGAGAGCTAATGCAAAGCATGACATTAAGAAGTGTCATTATTGCAGCATCTATTCCATTTATACTGCATCTTTTTCTTGAAGGTGCCATACAGATAACATTGAGATTTTACATGTCAAAACATTGAAGAATAAGAAAATAATTAGAAGAAGTAAATACATAGAAAAGAAGCAGTAGAGACCTAGATCTCTGCTTGGTATAGCAAGTTAGAGACTTGAGCCAAATTCGTTGCACTACCAGAGGTGTTGGAATATGTGGAGGCTTGACATGGAAGCCCCTTTTGGGGCTGGTCTAGTGCTTACCATTCTGTCCCCTGTGGGTGTGATTGAGGACCATGAGCTTGGACCTGCCCCTTTTACTTGTTAGCTGTTAATTTGGAGCAAATTGCCTAAATTAATTAAAGTCAATTTCTTTATAAACAAAATTTGGTATCATTAATACCTGACTTGAGTTTTCCTGCGAATTAATGTAAATTATACACACACACACATACACGTATGTATACATATGCACACACCCATTTAGTTCAATGCCTGGCACATGGTCAGTGTATCATAAATGCTAGCAATTCTTTTGCTCAGAATATGTCAAAACAGTGATTCTGATGAAAGGTTAGAGCATGATAACTAGGGCTTGTCTATGATTCAAAATATAAGGTTATGTGGAGTTGTAAGGATCATCTTTTACTTCTCTGAATTGATAGTGTAATCTGTACTTCATATAGTATCATTAGATTTTTAAAAATGAAGCATAAGACTCATAATTATCACATTTGTGTATCCACTACCAGCTTAAGAAAAAAAAATTATAGACTAAAAGGCCATCCTCCCTGTTTTTAATATGTCTCTTATAAACATAACTGGACTTTATTTAATTTGAATTTTGTTTGTTGATAAGTTTTGTCTGTTTATATTATTACTATTACTAATATATTTGAACTTACTTCTACCATATTATGTATTTTCTATTTACCTGTTTTGTGCTACCATTTTCCATATGACCTGTTCTCTGTTGGTTTAAGCAACTTCTCTTTATTCCTTTTTTCCTTCTGTTGATCATCCTTGAAATTCTAACATGCATCTTTCACTTTTCAAAATCTAATATGGAAATCAGTGTCTACCATTCTTCTGAACGCTAAAGACATTGAAAAACTAATTGTAATCACCCTCTACCAATGTTTTTGACCAGCGTTTATTTCCATGTTTTTTGATCACCCAAATTAGACTTTATTAATTGCAATGATTACATTTAATTTTTTTATTAACTTACATTATTTTTTAATACTCAGGCTGTGAATTCCTTAATTAAACTGGTATTCTTACTTTCTCTTCAGATTTTCAAAAGAAACAACCAGATGATGATTCCGCTCCAAGTACAAGTAACAGCCAATCAGATTTGTTTTCTGAAGAGACCGCCAGTGACAACAATAATACCTCGATAACCACGCCAACTCTTAGTCCCAGCCAGCAGCCGCTTCCGACAGAACTGAATGTAACTTCACCGAGTAAAGAGGAATGTAAGTGTCTGGATCATGAGAGGTGGTAGTGAATACAGCCTAAGAACTGTGTAATGAGCTTCTTGGTAATGCCTCATGGGTTGGGGGGCACAGACAGGAACACAGCAGTTCTTTAAATTCAAGATAAGTATTCACACATAGGACCCATGCCTAGCAAGTTAGGGAATAATTTTCAGCCATTCCATAGAGTGCAGATTTTCTTGGATGATAGATTTTTTAAATTAATTGTCAAGGTACCCAAAGTTTCAAGCCATTCTAGAGCAGAGACACTCAGTTCTGGTTGCACATTAGAATCTACAAGGGAATTTTTTGGGGGGAGGCAGGTATTGGTAATTGAACCCAGGGGTGCTTAACCACTGAGCCATATCCCCAGCTCTTTTTATGTTCTATTTTGAGACAGGATCTCACTAAGTTGTTTAGGTCCTCACTCAGTTGCTGAGGCTGGCTTTGAACTCGAGGTTCTACTGCCTCAGCCTCCTGAGTCACTGGGATTACAGGTGTGTACCACCCACGTGGCTGTACTGGGGAATTTTAAAATAATTTTAATTGTTAGTTTCACTTCCTGATTTTAACTTCATTGGTCTAGATGGAAACCCCAGAATCTCTCTCCCTGTTTTTTTTCCCCCTCCCTCTGTTTTTTTTTTTTTTTTTTTTAAACTCTGCAGAGCATTCTAATATGCAGCAAGAGTTTAGAGCCACTGGTTTAGTGAACTTAACCCTGTCATTAATGGGATTTTGACTGTTTCTAAGTATTTAACTTAGATAATATTACTATATATTTCATGGAACACAAGGGGGTAGTTATTTTGGTTCCTCATTTTTATGTCCTTCAGTAATGAATACTATTATGTATATGATATGGAGGTTTATTGTCTACTTAACCTTTATAATGCCAGAACTCTCTTTTTGGGAACACAGCTATAACTAATAGTACTTGTTGTGGCACAGCAATTTTTCCCTTTTAAAACCTCTACTTAACAAGGTTGGAATTTAGTGTTTCAAGTTTAATGAATATCTATAAAGGTGATAGTTGAGGATGTTGTTTAGCCAGCTTTTTTGCTGCTGTGACTAAAAGACCTGACCAGAACAATTTTAGGGGAGGAAAAGTTTATTAGAGGGCTCAGGGTTTCACAGGTCTTAGTCTGTAGAAGGCTGGCTTCATTCCTCAGGGTTTGAGGTAAGGCAGGACATCATGGCGGAAGAGTGTGGCAGAGGGAAGCAGCTCACATGGTGATCAGAAAGGAGAGAGAGAGGTCTCCACTTGCCAGATACAAATATATACCCTAAAGCCATGCCCCTAATGAACCACTTCCTCCAACCATACCACCTGCATCCAGTTACCACTCAGTTAATCTCATCAGGGATTAAATTACCGCTTAGGTTAAGGCCAAAACCCAATTATTTCTCCTCCAAACTTTCTTGCCTTGTCTCACACCAAAAGTTTTTTGGGGATACCTCACAACTAAACCATAACATATGTTCTGCCCACTAATTTTGGAATGGTTAGGAGAGAATAAAGATTTATCCAAATCTTTCATAATCAGATATATTCAGAATATAAAAGACAGTTTTCAAAGAATTTATTATTTAGCAGGAGAAATTAAGTGTATTTGTTTTATCATAGTTTATTAATCAGAAGTGACCTCTCCCTCCCTCCCTGTCAGATCATTTGGTATAATGTCTGAAATCCAGGAATATTGCTGAACATCCTGATTGCATAGGACAGCCTTCCCTCCACAGCAGAGAGTTATCCATCCAGACATGTTAGTATTACTGAAGTTTCAAAACCCTGATACATGGTTGTACGTACCCATGTTAATAGTCCTTACAAGTTAAAGATAGTGACTGTTGAAGAAAGGCTTTGGGCTAGTGGAGGAAGTGATATTGAAGATGGATAGAAGGTAGTGAAAAGATACTCTCCACACAGTAACTTGAGCTGTGGAATAAAGCTTCATGGAGTTCCTCGTTGTCTATTGACTCCTTTAGAGGCATTTATGGAGGAGAATGGAGAACAAGGCTGGAAAAGTAAATTATGGTCAAGCTGTAGAAGCTTAAATGCCCAGCTAAGTTATTTGGGCCATGATAAGCAGAGAAAGTCATAGTATTACAGTTATTTTGGAGAAGTAATCTGATAGTGTTGAAAATAAGAAGTATTATAATGGAATAACATTGCAGAGAGAGAATTTTTAATATTATAATTTGTTGAGTGGAACTAGGGCACAGATTGCAGGAATCATTTAGGAGGAGATAAAAAGGATGGTAGTGATAATGTTAAGGCAGTAGATTTGGTTTTGTTTTTAAAAATCAAATTCTGGGAACTGAGGTTGTAACTCGGTAGTAGAGCGCTTGCCTAGCAAGTCTGAGTCACTGGGTTTTATCCCCAGCACCACATAAAAATAAATAAAAAATAAAATAAAGATATTGTGTCCATTTACAACTAAAAATGTTTTTTAAAAAAATTAATTCTGGGTATTGTACTTAACTGTGGAGCTGATCAAAGCTTTGGTCCCTTGTCTTAGAACAATACACACCATTCATTTGTCTCCAGTTTTTCACAAAATTATGAATTTCATTATAAGCCCTTAGGTCAAGAACTTATAGTGTTTGTGAAAAGTTGGAGCTGGTCAGGATCTCATCTGAACCTGGGTTGGATCTACCCATACCAGGAGTAGACCACCACAAACCAATTTCAGTCAGTCAAAATGTAGGTGAGGCTGAAATAACAATTGCTGCCTTTGAGCATTTTATGTTCAAGATAGATTCTGCTTGTTTTGCATATTTCTTTTTTTCTTCATGACAACCTAGTGAAGTGGATACTATCATTATCCCCATTCTATAGATTAAGGAACAGGCATGAAGAGATCATGTAATATGCCTGTGCACAAACCAATAGATACTGGGACCTGAATTCAGATTCAGGCATTTGGTTTAATCACTTAGTTCACAATATAAAATATACTTGTTGCAGAGAATATCCACATTGGCAAAATCAGTGCTTGCTCTGCCTATAATTAAGGTCTGTGGAAACCTAAACCATAACTAACAATTACTTTAATTCATCTTGAAAAATCATAACAGGAATTAGAAATAAACATATTCATATGATTAAATATTTTCTTTGGAGGTAGACCTTCATGGGAAGCTGACCCGTAACAAAAGTTTGTGTAGCAAATAGCAAATTATGGACTTAAAACATGTGAAGTTAAATTAAATGAATTTTTAAATCAAATCAGGCTGATTGTCTGGTACCCCCTAAGAACTTATCGAGTAGGTCTTAAAATTTCAGTGCCTGATTCCATCTTTAGATCATTTCCCCTTCTACTGCCTGGGTTTAGTCCTTCCCTGAATTCTAGAGCCTCTGGGATACAATTCTTTCTTTATTTCAGTACCTTACTGGCCTTGACCATTGTAGAATGCCATGCATTTTCTTCTGAGTATAAATACCTTCAGTCTGATTAAGGATGTTTAGTTCTACTAGCCTTAGGTTCATTCTCTCTCTTTCTGGTGATTGCTTTGAACTGTTGTGTGTTCATCTTAGAGTTATCCTTTCTGAAGATAATCTCGATTTCCTAGTTCCTCAGGTTTTCGCGTACCTGGGGAATTGAGGAGATTTGTCAGTTTGAGAATGATACTGACTTAAGTTTGTATCATATTCAACTCAGGAGATTGAATTGGCGCTCAGGAGAACACAGTGAAGGTTCCTCGTGAAGATAGTTTAAGCCATAGGGGTTAAATGCCAAAGATGAGAGCTCCAAAAATCAGTGAGGATAGACCTTGAGTGAAACCTCTACATTTAGAGAATGAAAGTGATAGGAGGCAACTGAAGATGTCAGAGAGGAAAATGACAAAGGACAAGGTCACAGAAACCAAGCAACATGTTATTGGTGTGGGGTTTAATAATAATGATAATGAAAATGTTGACTTCATATTTATGAAGTGTTTGCTGTATTGTAAGCACTCTTCTAAGCTTTTTATAGGTTTTGACATTTAATTGTCAATAAAGCCTATGAGGGGGAGAAGTTTTATTATGCCTATTTTTATAGATGAGAAAGTTGAAGCACAAAGAGGTTCAGTAACTTCTACCTAAAGGTATAAAAAGCTTCTGTTTGGCAGAGGAGCCCACATTCCAACACACTAATTTGGATGCAGAGTCTATCCTTTCAGACACTCTAGCATATTGCTTAAATGTTGTGAAAATTCTGCTGAAGCTTTATAAACTGACAAGGAGGCATTTGGATTTGGTGATCATGAAATCAGTTACCTAAATAAACTATTTCAACAGTTTGTACATTCATATAGCAGACTTTTCTCAGTGCCTGTTATGTGTTAGGCACTAAGTTAAGTTTTGGTATCTACCCACAAGGAAGTCACCTTTTCAAATAAAGAGTCTGGCTTGTTCTCCCAAACAGGTGCATCATAATTTTGTGGTATAAAGGAGGTAGATGCCTGCAGTGGTTCACAAACATGTCATTTGCAAAAGCTTTTCCATTTTGGTTTTACTGCATCTTCCAGGTTGAATGCAACTGTGCTAGAGTGAGGAGATGTATGACAATTTGTTGTCAGGGTGAATGTTTTGTAAACCAAGGTGAGATCACTAAAGTGATATTCAAGTACCAGTGAAGACCATGTGATATTAGACACCTTTGATATTTCTTCAACCGTGACCTACTTAGGGGAAGGAGGAAGAGGCAACTGGGGGTTTCTATCATGCTATTCATAGGGACCACAGTTTTATCGTTGGTCCTTCTTGGCTTTCCCTGCAAAGGTATGGAGCAGTGTAGGGTATAGGAATTGCTAGGAAATGGGTTTGAGTTGCCAAACCAAGTACTGCATAATTTTTAATATTTAGTAGTTATAGATCTTTGTTGTTATATAGATCGGGAAGTGCTGCACTTTCTTTGGAGTTTGTAGGAAGTTCTTAATCCCCCCCCAATAATCAAGAGAATAAGTATTACTTAAATCTACTTTCAACCTCTTACTGTTAAATGAATATAACATCAGAAAGTTGGTGAGGATTTGGTATATTTCATTTTGAAAAGACTTCATGGTATAATAACCATCGACAAAATTGAATAGAGAATTGTGGGACAGATTTTTTTTTTTTTGTGGTGCTATGGATTGAACCCAGGGTCTTTTGCTTGCAGGGCAAGCATTTTACCAATATATCCCCAGCCCTAGGACAGATTTTTAACCAAAAGAATTTTGTAAAGCAGCTGATTAAAGGTCAAATGAAGCTGTTGTCTAAAAGTTCTAAGTGATACTTCTCTGTGAGAACAGAAACCTTCACAGTGTGTGACTGTAGAAGAGTACACAGAATATCGGCTGTTTAGAAGTCTTTTCTAAAAACAGTGTAAGCAAAATTCAAATAGTAACTTAGGACTTTTTCATAGCAGTTAAATGCTATAATAACGCTAACAGCTAACATTAAGTAATTACCAAGTACTAGGTACTGTTGCAAGTACGTTACAGGTATTAGAGTACTTAATCTTAATAATCACTGTTTAAAGTAGGTACTTTTGTCATACCCATTTCACAGGTGTGGAGACAGGCACTGCATGATTCAGCATCTTGCTAACTATCAGAGAGCAGTCTAGCTTTACTACCTATCACCACACCATATCTACCTGTCTCTTATAAGGAGTGATTTATGGTCTAAAGAACATTGCATGCAATTGTTAGCTGTATGGAGGAAGGGGTATTAGACACTGAAAAAGGAATAAAACACTTTCTGCTTTTGATGCTACCTATTTACTGTTCTTTCCAGTTTTTCTTACAGGAGGTAAAATGTGATTTGATGTCTCTTTTTTTTTTTTGTTTTTAATTGACATAATAATTGTATAACTTTTGTACTCAAAATTTTGTTATAGTGTGATGTTTCAATACATGTATACAAAATGTAATGGTCAGATCAGGGTAATTGGCATATCTTTCACCCCAAACATTGTTCATTTTTGTGTTTTGGGAACATTCAAAATGTAGAGAGGACTAGCTATTTTGAAATATATAATTAATTGTTTTCAACCATAGATATCCTACTGTACTATAGGAAAGTTAGAAATTAGTTGTCCTGAGTGCACCCTGTACCCTGTTAACCATCCACTCTCCATCCCTACCTTCCCATCACACTTTTTTCAGTCTCTGTTGACCACTATGCTCTTCTCTACTTTTGTTAAGACAACTTTCTTAACTTCCATGTACATATAAGTGAGAGTGTGGTATTTATCTTTTTGTACTTGACTTACTTCACTTAACCTAATGTCCTCCAAGCTCATTCATATCACTGCAAATGACAGGACTTTCTTCTTGTTTATAGCTAAATAATATTCCATTGTATACATACCACATTTTCTTTATGCATTTCCCCATTAAAGAACACCTACTTTGATCCATACATTGCCTCTTAAAATAATGCTGCAATAAACACAGAAATGCATGTTTCTCTTCAACATGTCAGTTTTCTTTCTTTGGATGTATACCCAGTAGTGAAATTGCTGGATTAAATATTTGTTTTTGGAGGGACCTCCATACTGTTTTCCACAATAGCTGTACCAGTCACATTCTCCCAGTGCATAAGAGTTCCCCTTTTTCCAATCCATGTCAGCACTTGCCATTTTGTGTCCTTTTGATAATAGCCTTTCTGAGGTGAGAAGATAATCTTATTATTTTGATTTACATTTCCCTGATGATTACTAATGGTAAGCAGTTTTTTCATAAACTTGTTTGGCCATTTATTATATGTCTTCTTTTGAAATTTGCCCCTTTTAAATTGGGTTATTTGGGGGCTTTTGCCATTGAGTTAAGTCCCTTATTATTCTGGGTATCTTCTGTCAAGTAAATATTCAGCACATATTTTCTTCCATTTATTAGGTTATCTTTTAACTGTATTGTTTCCTTTGCTGTGCAGAAGTTTCTAAATGTGATATAATACCAGTTGTCAATTTTTGCTTTTGTCACCTGTGCTTCTGGAGCTGTATACAAAAACAAAACAAAACAAAACAAAACAAAAAATTCCAAAGTGCTTCCAGTATGTTTTCTTATGGTAGGTTTCATAGTTTTGACTCTTATTACATAAGTCTTTGAACCATTTTTGTATTGAGTTGGAGATAGTGGTCTAGTTTCATTCCATTGCACATAGATATCACCCTTTTTTCCATCATCACTTTTGATGAGAGTTACCTTTCTCCAGTGTGTATTCTTGCCACATTTGTTGAAAATCAGTTGACTTAAGTGCATGGATTTATTTTTTGGGTTTTTTATTGTCTTCCATTGGTCCCTGTATCTATACCAGTACCATGCTTTTATGGTTATTATAGCTTTGTAGTATGCATTGAAGTTAGGTATCATGATGCCTCCAACTTTGTTAGTTTTACTCAGGATTGCTTTGGCTTTGCAGGATCTTTTGTAAATTACATGTGAGTTTTAGGGTTGTTCTTTCTGTTTTTGTGAAGAATACCATCCCTGTTGAAATAAAGGGATTCACCAAATCTGTAGGTTGTTTTGGGTAGTATGGACATTTTCACAGTACTAGTTCCTCCAGTCCATGAATATGGGATATCCTTATTCTTCCACCCGTTTCCCTCCCTCCCTCCCTCTTTCTCCCTCTCTCCCTCCCTCCCTCCCTGTTCATGTGTGTATGTGTGAAAGAGAGAGAGAGAGATTGACCAACCATGTGACCATCCACTCTTAAATTTGTCATTGCTTCGTAGATGTCATTTTTGATCATTTATTTCCGTACTTAAATTTATTCCTAGCCTGTTGTTTTGTAGCTATTGTACAGGATTGCTTTTTTGATTTCTGCCTCAACTATTTTGTTATTGGTATACAGAAACAGAAGAGTTTTATGGTGGCACTTTTAGGTTTTTATTTATGTAAGATCATGTCATCTACAAAGGTAATTTTACATCCTCTCCAATTTAGATGCCCTTTAATTCTTTCCCTTGCCTAATTTCTCTGGTTATCTATGCTGAATAAGAATGGAAGGTGGACATCCATGTCATATTCTAGGTCTTAGAGGAAATGCTTTTGATTTTACCCCATTTAGTATCATGTTAGCTGTGGGTTTTTTCATATATGACCTTAATCATGTTGTGATATGATCTTTCTATGCTAATTCATTGAGAATTATTATCCTGAAGACATTCTATTTGTTTTGTTTCGGTACTGGGGATTTAACCCAGGAGTGATTTACCATTGAGCTACATCTCCAGTCATTTTATTTTTTAGTTTGAGACAGGGTCTTGCTGAGTTGCTGAGGCTGACCTCAAACTTGCAATCCTCCTGCTTCAGTCTCCCAAGTTGTTGGGGTTGTATGTGTGCAACACTGTACTTGGCTAGAAATGTTGAATTCTATAGAATACTTCTTATTTGCCTTCCAAGAGGATGCATGGTTATTGGTTTTCATTCTGTTGTGATGTTATGTGTATATTTATTGACATATTTGCATATTTGAATACTACTTGTATCCCTGGGATAAATTCCACTTAATCGTGGCATATAATCTTTTGATGTGGTTTTGGCACTGGTTGCTAGTATTTTATTGAGAAATTTTTTTGTCTCTGTTCATCATTAAACATTGATTTGTGACTTTCTTTTTTTGTTGTGTTCTTGTGTGGACTTTATCAGGTAATGGTCTCATAGAATGATGAATTTGGAACAGTTTCAGTCTTTTGAAATAGTCTAAGAATAATTGGCGATAATTATTTCTTTAAAGTTTGGTCTTAATTCTGGCTACTTGGGAGACTGAGGCAAGAGGATTGCAAGTACAAAGCCAGACTGGGCAGCTTAGGGAGATTCTGTCTTAAAATGAAACAAAAAAAGCTGGGAAAGTAGCTCAGGGTAGAGCACTGTAGAGTACTATTCAGTGCACACTACTGCCAACAAATTAATTAATTTAATCAAATATGTATAAATATTTTATCTTTTATCTCATATATATATAAAGTAAAAATTTTTAAATTTAGCAACTAAATGATCCAGTCTTAGGCTTTTCTTTGTTATGGGCTGTTTCATTACTGTTTCAATTTCCTTGGTTAATTTTTGGTCTGTTTAGGTTTCCTATTTCTACACAGTTCAATCTTTGTATTTTATGTTAATCCAAGAATTTATCCATCTCTTCTATGTTGTCTAATTGTTGGCATATAGGCATTCATAATAGTTGTACTGGTTCGTTCATATAGGTTGTATTGTCTCTTTTTGGTCTGATTTTATTTATTTGGGTCTTCCCTCTTTTTTGTAGTCTAGCTAAAAGTTTGTCAGTTTTCTTCATCTTGCCCCAAAGACACAATTTTTTGTTCGGTTAATTGTTTTGAAAAAAATTTTTTGGTCTTCATTTTATTTTTTATCTATCTATTTATTTATTTATTTATTTGTTTATTTAATTTACTTATTGATTCATTGAACACAAATGGAGTACAGCTATTGTTTCACTGGTTGTACACAAAGTAGAGTCACACCATCTGTGCGTTCATGCATGTACACAGGGCAATGGTATCTGTCACACATTCTGTTATTATTTTTACCCCCCACCCACCCCCACCCCTCCCTTCCCTCTATGCTATCTATCCTTCCTCCATTCTTGCCCCCCCCCCCATTATGCATCATCATTCATTTATCAGAGAGACCATTCAGCTTTTGGATTTTTGGAATTGGCTGATCTCACTTAGCATAACAGTCTCCAACATCATCCATTTACCTACAAATGCCATAATTTCATTCTTCTTTATGGCTGAGTAATATTCCATTGTATATATATACCACAGTTTCTTTATCCATTCATCTACTGAAGGGCATCTAGGTTGATTCCATAATCTAGCTATTGTGAATTGAGCAGCTGTGAACATTGATGTGGCTGCATCACTGTAGCAATCTGATTTTAAGTCCTTGAACACAGGCAACAACAGGTGTTGGCGAGGATGTGGGGAAAAGGGTACACTCATACATTGCTGGTGGGAGTGGTCTTCATTTTAATTGTTTCTACTCTGACCTCCCCTCTTCCCCAATTTCATGTTTGATTTGTTTTTGCTTTTCTAGTCTCTTGAGTTGCATTGATAGGTTGTTTATTTGAAGTGTTTCTACTTTTTAAATATAAATAAGCATTTATTACTATAAGCATCTCTCTTTGTACTGCTTTGCATCCCACAGGATTTCGTGTATATGCGTCCATTTTCATTTGCTTCAAGAATTTTATATTTCCCTTTTAATTTCTTCATTGTTCTTTTCATAATTCAGGAGCATGAATTTTTACTTTCTACTTGTTTGTACAATTTCTATAGTTCTTCATTGATTTCATTTCATTATGGTCAGAGAAAATGCATGATAGAATTTCTGTTGTATTTTAAATTTGTTGAGACTTGTTTTGTAGCTTAACATATGGTCTGTTCTCAAGATTGTTCTATGTGCTGATAAGAATATGTTTTCTGCAACTGTTGGATGAAATGTTCTGTAAAGTTCTCTTAGGTCAATGATGTCTGTCACATATTCTGTTATTATTCTTACCCCCCTATTGCCCTGTGTACATGTATGAACGCACAGATGGTGTGACTCTACTTTGTGTACAACCAGAGAAACAATAGTACAGCTGTACTCCATTTGTGTTCAATGAATCAATAAGTAAATTAAAAAAATTTTTTAAAAATGTCCATACTGATGTGAATACAATTTTAAGATGCTAAAAAAAAAGTTCTCTTAGGTTCATCTTGTCTGTAGTAGAATTTAAGTCCAGTTTTTGTTTTTCCTGATTTTCTGTCTGAATAATCAATGAATGAAAATGTGATATTAAAATCCCCAACTGTTGTGACTGGGGTTGTGGTTCAGTGGTAGAGTGCTTGCCTAGCACGTGTGAGTCACTGGGTTCAATCCTCAGCACCACATATAAGTAAATAAAATAAGACCCTTCAACAACTAAAAAAAATATTAAAAAAAAAGAAAAGAAATCCCCAACTCTGACTGTATTGAAGTCTCTATCTCCCTTTAGATCTAAGAATATTTCCTTTTTATATATGGGTGTTCCAATAATGGGTACATATTTTTTTGTCCTTGTTATTTCCTTTTGCCGAATGGATCCTTTTATCATCATATAATGACCTCCTTTGTCTCTTTTTACCATTTTTAATTTTTTTTAAAAAAATTTTCATTCGTGTATTTAGGGTAATAATGTCTGACTGATTCTACCTTCCTTCCCATCCCTACTACCCTACCCCACCCTCACTCCCCTCTGCATAATCCAGAGTTCCTTCATTCTTCCCTACCCAGGCCCCCACTATGGATCAGCATCTCCTTATTAAAGAAAGCATTTGACCATTTAGTTATTTGGAATTGGCATATTTCACTTAGCATGATATTCTCTAGTTCCATCTTTTCACCTGCAAATGGCCGTAATTTCATTCTTCTCTAAGGCTGAGTAATATTCCATTGCGCATACCACATTTTCTTTATCCATTCATCTGTTAAAGGGCATCTAAGTGGGTTCCATAGTTTAGCTATTGTGAATTGAGCTGCTATAAACACTGATGTGGCTGCATCACTGTAGTATGCTGATTTTAAGTCCTTTGGGTATAAACCGGAGAGTGGGATAGCTGGGGTCAAATGGTGGCTCCGTTCCAAGTTTTCTTAGGAATCTCCATACTGCTTTCCAAAGTGGTTGCATCAATCTGCAGTCCCACCAACAATGTACGAGTGTACCTTCTTCCCCACATCTTTGCCAACACTTTTTATTGCTTGTAGTGTTGATAATTTCCATTCTGACTGGAGTGAGTGAAATCTTAGAGTAGTTTTGATTTGCATTTCTCTCACTGCAAGAGATGATGAACATTCGTGTTTGTTGATTATATTTCTTCTTTTGTGAAGTGTCTGTTCGGTTCCTTAGCCCATTTATTGACTGGATTATTTGCCTTTTTTTTTTTTTTTTTTTTTTGGTGTTTTTTGAGTTCTTTATATATCCTGGAGGTTAGTGCTGTATCTGTGGTGTGTGTGGTAAAGATTTTTCCCATTCTGTAAGCTCTCTCTTCACATTATTGATTGTTTCCTTTGCTGAAAAGATGTTTTTTAGTTTGAATCCATCCCATTTATTGATTCTTAGTTTTACTTTTTTGTGCTTTTGGAGTCTTGTTAAGGACCTTGTCAGGTCCTAAGCTAACATGATGAAGATTTGGGCCGCCTTTTTCTTCTATTAGGTGCAGGGTCTCTGTTCTAGTGCCTCAGTCTTTGATCCACTTTGAGTTGATTTTTGTTCAGGGAAGAGATACAGGTTTAATTTCATTTTGTTACACACGGATTTACAGTTTTCCCAGCACCATTTGTTGAATAGGCTATCTTTTCTCCAGTGTATATATTTGATACCTTTGTCTCCTATGAGATAACAATATTTATGTGTGTTTGTCTCTGTGTCTTCTATTTTGTACCATTGGTCTACCTGTCTGTTTTGATGCCCTAAAATTCCATGCCATTTTTGTTAACTGTTGCTCTGTAGTGTAGTTTAAGGTCTGATGCCTCCTGTGTGATGCCTCCTGCTTCACTGCTCTTACTAAGGATTGCCTTGGCTATTCTGGGTCTCTTCTTTTTCCAAATGAGTTTCATGATTGCTTTTTCTGTTTCTGTGAAGAATGTTATTGGGATTTTAATAGGAACTGCCTTGAATCTGTTTAACACTTTTGGTAGTACGGCCATTTTGACAGTATTAATTATGCCTGTCCAAGAGCATGGGAGGTCTTTCCATTTTCTAAGGTCTTCTTCAGTTTCTTTCTTTAGTGTTCTGTAGTTTTCATTGTAGAGGTCTTTCACCTCTATTTTTAGGTTGATTTCCAAGTATTTTATTTTGGGTTTTTTTTTTTTTGTTTGTTTGGTTTTTTTTTTTTTTTTTTTTTTTTTTGTGAGGCTATTGTGAATGGGGTGGTTTTCCTAATTTCTATTGCAGTGGATTCATCACATGTATTGAAATCCTTTTGATTTATGGGTATTGATTTTATATCCTACTTTGCTGAATTCATTTGTGAGTTCTAGAAGTTTTCTGGTGGAATTTTTTGTACCTTCTAAGTATAGAATTGTATTGGCAAATAGAGTTTAGTTCTTTGTTTCCTATTTATACTCCTTTAAATTTTTTTTGTCTGTCTGATTGCTCTGGCTGGAGTTTCAAGGACGATGTTGAATAGAAGTGGTGAAAGGAGGGCATCCCTGTCTTGTTCCAGTTTTTAGAGGGAATGCTTTCAATTTTTCTCCATTTAGGATGATGTTGGCCATAGATTGCTTTTACAATGTTAAGGTATGTTTCTACCATCCCTAGTTTTTCTAGTGTTTTGAACATGAAGAGTGTTGTATTTTGTCAATTGCTTTTTCTGCGTCTATTAAGATAATCTATGATTCTTATCTTTAAGACTATGTTTATTGATTTCTGTATGTTGTACCAACCTTGCATCCCTGGGATGAACCCCCACTTGATCCTGGTGCATTATCTTTTTAATATGTTTTTGTATTTGATTTGCCACAATTTTTATTGAAAATTTTTGCATCTATGTTAATCAGGAATATTGTCTAAAGTTTTCTTTCCTTAATGTGTCTTTGTCTGGTTTTGGTATAAGCCTCATAGAATGAGTTTGGAAGGGTTCACTCCTTTTCTGTTTCATGGAATAATTTGAGGAGTATAGATGTTAATTCTTCTTTGAATGTCTTATAGAACTCAACTGAGAATCCATCTGGTCCTGGACTTTTCTTGATTGGTAGGCTTTTGATGGTGTCTTCTATTTCATTGCTTGAAATTGATCTGTTTAAATTGTGTATGTCCTCTGGCATCAGTTTCGGGTAGATCACATGTCTCTAGAAATTTGTTGATGTCTTCAAGTTTTTCTATTTTATTTGAGTATAAATTTTCAAAATAGTTTCTAATTATCTTCTGTATTTCAAGTGTCCATCGTGATATTTCCTTTTTCATCACAAATTTTAGTAATTTGAGTTTTCTCTCTCTCTCTTAGTATGACTAAGGGTTTATCCATTTAATGTATTTTTTCAAAGAACCAATTTTTTGTTCGTCAATGTTTTCAATTGTTTCTTTTGTTTCTATTTAATTGATTTCAGCTCTGATTTTAATTATTTCCTGTCTTCTGCTGCTTTTGGTGTTGATTTTTTCTTCTTTCTCTAGGGCTTTGAAATGTAATGTTTAGGTCATTTATTTGTTGACTTTTTGTTCTTTTAATGTATGAGCTCAATTAGATGAATTTTCCTCTTAGCACTGCCTTCCTAGCATCTCGGAGATTTTGATATATTGTATTGGTGTTCTTATTTACCTCTAAGTATTTTTTTAAATTTCCTCCTTGTTTTCTTCTTTTATCCATTCATCATTCAGTAGCATGCTATTTAGTCTCCAGGTGTTGGAGTAGCTTCTAATTTTTATTTCTTCATTGATTTCTATTGTATTCCGTTATGATCTGATAGAATACAGGATATTTCTATTTTTTGGTATTTGCTGAGAGTTGCTTTGTGGCATAACATATGGTCTGTTTTAGAGAAGGATTCACATGCTCCTAAGAAGAAAGTGTATTCACTCGATGATGGATGTCCATTAAGTCTAAATCTTTGATTGTATTATTTAATTTTATAGTTTCTTAGTTTTTTTGTTTTGGAATATCTATCCAATGGTGAGAGAGGTGTGTTAAAGTCGCCCAGTATTATTATGTTGTGGTCTATTTGATTCTTGAAATTGAGAAGGGTTTGTTTAATGTATGCAGATGTTCCATTGTTTGGGGCATATATATTTACTGTTGTTATGTTTTGTTGATGTATGAAGCAGTATGAAATGCCCTTCTTTATCCCATCTGACTAACTTTGGTTTAAATTCCACTTTGTCTGATATGAGGATGGAAACCCTTGCTTATTTATGTAGTCCATGTGAGTGATATGTTTTTTCCCAACCTTTCACCTTCAGTCTATGGATGTCTTTTCCAAGAAGGTGAGTCTCTTGAAGACAGCATGTTGTTGGGTCTTTTTTTTTTTTTTGTCTCCTGAGATAGTCAAATTGCCGTTTTTTTGATTGACGAGTTCAGGCCATTAACATTCAGGGTTATTATTGAGATATGATTTGTATTCCCAATCATTTTGGTTTATTTTTGGTTTTCAACTTAGTTTCTCCATTGATTGACCTTTCCTTTAATGTAGTTCTTCCCTTTGCTGGTTTTCATTGTTTTTTATTTTGTTTTATTTAGTTTTTATTTCCTCCTCATGGAATATTTTGCTGAGAATATTCTGTAGTGCAGCCTTTCAATTTGTAAATTCTTTTAACTTTCGTTTGTCATGGAAGGTTTTAATTTTTTCTTCAAATCTGAAGCTTAATTTTGCTGGAGATAAAATTCTTGGTTGGCATCTATTTTCTTTCAGAGCTTGATATATTTTATTCCAGGACCTCCTGGTACTGAGTGTCTGGGTTGAGAAATCAGCTGAGATCTGAATTGGTTTCCCTCTGTATGTAATTTAATTTTTTTCTCTTGCAGCCTTTAAAATTCTATCTTTAAATGTGCCTTGGTGTGGGTCTGCTGTAATTTTGTACCTTTGGGGTACTGTAAGCCTCTTGATTTTCCATTTCGTTCTTTAGATTTGGGAAGTTTTCTGATATTATTAAGTCACTGAAAAGATTGTGCATTCCTTTGATTTGTAGCTCCACACCTTCATCTATTCTGAAAAATCTTAAATTAGGTCTTTTCATGTTATCCCATATTTTTTTGGAAGTTCTGTTCATGGTTTCTTACCATTTCTCTGTGCAGTCAACTTTATTTTCAAGAGAATATCTTTTGTCTTCATTTTCTGAGGTTCTGTCTTCAAAGTAGATAGTCCTTTGGTGGTACTTTCCATTGAATTTTTAATTTGGTTTATTGTTTCCTTCATTTTGAGAATTTCTGCTTGATTCCTTTTTGTAATTTCTGCCATTTTATCGAAGTGATCTTTTCTTCCTGTATTTTCTCTCCAGTACCATCCTTTATTTTGAAGATCGGTCTTACTACATATTTTCTAAACTCCTCTGCCATTTCTTCTACTGTGTTGTCCATGGATTCTACTGTTGGAACATCTTGGTTTGTTTGAGACACTTTGTGTCCTTGTTTTTTCATGTAGTTTGTGTGTCTTCTCATATAGCGATATGGAGCTGAGGCAGTACAGATCCTACCCTTGTAGTCTTATAGTGTCCCTGAAGGCTTCCAGTACCTCACCTTTCAGGTGGAGACCAATATTAACAGTCCCCAACGCAAATGATATACTACCTTAAACCAAATGGCTTCTCTTAAGGTGTTTACAGTTTTGTTGCAATTGACAGAAATAAAGTGTTGTTATTGTCTACAATATAAACAGTAAGTTTGCTAACGGGGTTTGCCGTTTCAATGAGGGAACAGCAGTAGTATAAGATGTGATGTTTATGAGGGAGAGGGAGAGAAACTAGAGATAAAAATAGAGTAGGATAGGTAAAGAATAGAATACAGCAAGGGAGGAATTAATAGAGGTTGGCTGTTAGTATGAGAGAAGTGAGAAAGAGAATCCAGGGAGACAGGTAGGTAAGAGAAAGAAACATGTACCGATAATAAAAAAGTAAAACTATAAGAATACACAACAAAACTGTCATAAGTTATTCAGACATCTCATTCATCAATAAATTGATGGATGAAGAATATTTGGATTCAAAGATGGTAGAGGTGTTAGAGGGCGAATAAAGAAACAAAGGAGGAAAGTTTCAATGGAAAATTAAATGATTGCTTCCGTTGGCTTTCAGAAATTCTCTCAGCTTCCCTTCTGTGCTGATAATTGGGGTTGTCTGAAGTTTGATGTTAGTTCCAGTCCAGTGGGCACTGGACTGATTAGGTGGGTGAGCCAATAGCAACATGCCCCCTCACACCCTCTTACAGTCTTCCCACCCATTGTAGCTGGCCCCTTCCATTCCTGCACACTTCAGCACTCGCTGAGCTGGAGAGAGCCCAGTTTCTCCATTTTCTTCAACCTCTGCTCACCACAGGGAACTGCTAGTCTCTGGCTTTCCACAGGCTTTCCAGACCCAGACTGGCCTACACAAACCCAACTACAATCTGATGAACCTGGGTTTCAGCTTCTTTAGACCCTGGCTAGCTGCAGTCCCAGGACTTCAATGCCCTTTCAACTTGCAGAGAGACCACAAGGGATGCACTCACACAAAGGAGTGACCCTGAAAGAGGCAGCCAGATGGCAGCCACTAACACACTGAGCAGAAAGACTTCAGGTGCAACCAGACCTGCAGGTACCCCAATGTATCTCCAGGCCCTGGCCTGAGCCCCTAGACTGAGGTAGCCATGCTCTGAGATGGCAGTGGCAAACCTGCATGCCCTGACTGGTGTCCCAAGATTGTGGCGGCCATGTGTAACCAAACCTTCGGGTACTGTGATAATGGACTTCCAGGCAACATTAGGCAGCAGGTGATCTGCTGGTGTCCTGTGGGTGGTCTGCAGGCTGACAGCAGATGATGGCAGTGGACGGGCGATGGGTAGGTGAAACGCAGGTGATAGGCGGGCAAACAGGGAAATGGTGGATGAGAGGAGGTGGTCTGTGAGTGATCTGTACTGAAAAGGCAGGCGATATGCTGGTAGACAGCAGATGATTGTGTCTGTGGAATGGGATAAACAGCAGGGGATTGGTGGTCATCAAGGACTGCCTTACAGAGAAACAGTTTTTAAAGTCTTTATTATTTGAGATTATGGCTACTGCTGGTCACTTTTGACTTCTATTCATGTGGAATGTAGTTTTTCATCTCTCCACTTTCACCCTAAATTCATCTTTAAAGGAAGCAGGTATACTTATTGATAGGTAACAACACACTCTTGTTATTTCGTAATTATTTTCTGGTTATTTTGCATATCCCTTTTTTCATTCTTCTTGTTATTCTTGGTGGTTTGGTTGTTTTCTATAGTGACAAAATTGGGATTCATTTCTCTTTTTCACTTGTGTATCCACTATACCACTGAGTTTCATAATTTGAATGTTTTTTATGGTTTTTTAATTATCCTTTTAGATATGGAAGTTTATAAGTATTTCTTGTAAGACTCGTCTACTGGATGAAGAACTCTCTCAGTTTTTGCTTCCCATTTGTTTCTATTATATTTCTGCAGAATACTTTTTGTGGGTATAGTATTGTGTGTGTTCAATTTTGTTGTTGTTTTGTTTTGCTTTTTCTTTCAGCACTCTGAATATATCATTCTACACTCTTCTGACCTGCAGGATTCCTTCTGAGAAATCTGTTAGTCTAATGGGGATTGTCTTACATGTGATTTGAGGATTTTTTCTTCGCTGCTTTTAGAATTATCTTTGTCTTTGATTTTTGACATCTTGATTTTAATGTGTCTTGGAGAAGATCTTTTTAATTGTAGTCTAATTGTGTTCTTTTGAGCTTTTCGTTACAGGATGTCCATCCCTCTTTCAAGTCTTGGCAAGGCCTGAGAGGTTTAGCTCAGTGATAGTGTGCTTGTCTAGCATGCATGAGGCCCTGGGTTTGATCCCCAGCACCACAAAAACAAACAAAAGTCTTCGGAAATTTTCATCTATTAATTTATTAAATATCCTTTCTGAGCCTTCTCTCTCACTTCTCCCTCTGGAACTCCTGAAGTACAAATATTTGTTCATTTAGTGATGTCTCATAAGTCATGTGTGCTTTCTTTAGTACTTTCCATGCTATTTTCTGGTTCCTCTGAGTCAACTTAAAAGATGTTTTCAGGAATCCAAAATTATATAGCTTTGATTTTAACTTTTATGATTCTCAGTTGTATTTATTTCATTCATTGAATTCTTATGACTTCTACCTCTGCTTAATTTCAGTTCAGATCATTAATTGTTTTCCTGATTCCATTGAATTGTTTGTATTCTCTTACATCTCCTTGAGCCTTCCTCAAGGTCATTATTTTAAATTATTTTCAGCATTTCATAAAATTCCTTTTCTTTGGTGTCTGTTACTGGAGAATTATTGTGTCTTTGTGTATTATTGTGTATGTCATATTTTGTTGCTTGTCATGTTTTTTTGTGCCCTGTATTAATATCTGAGCATCTAGTCAGTTACCTTTTCCCA
Organism: Glaucomys volans; assembly: GCA_020662805.1. Taxonomy (NCBI): domain Eukaryota; kingdom Metazoa; phylum Chordata; class Mammalia; order Rodentia; family Sciuridae; genus Glaucomys; species Glaucomys volans. The sequence continues at coordinate 163,077 of JAJEJO010003034.1, forward strand.
TTTTATGGTAATATTTTGGGGATGGGAGAGTAAAGAGAGAGATTTTTTTCCTGTGGGTGGATGCTAGGGATTCCACTGAGTGGAGTATGTTAGCTTTGGTTCTTAGCAGCATCAGGAAACTGATGTCAGTACACTTTCTTCTGCTATAATTCTTATCAGAGATGTTTGCAGTTGCATTAGTAACTTAGACCACAAGTACTTGTGACTTCGGTGGTGTGATGAAGTCATTGAAAGGCTGTCAGGTTGGGCTCAGGCATTGTGGGTGGGCTGACTGTGTAGAATTCTCTCTGGTGGGGTTGGGCTGCTGCCTGGCTGGTTGGTGAACCCAGCTTAGGTAGTACTGCTGCCCAGTTAACTGTATCCCCAACACCTGGCCAGCTGTCAGCTGGCCATGGCACATATGGACTTTGTTAATCCACTGTCTGTTTATAACTTTCCCCTCTGTGCAAGTCCTACTGTTCCCTGGGGCATGAGGTGCTCTATGGATTGGGAAGCAAAGGTCTTGACCTTTGTTTTGGGCCTAGACTGAGTAACTGGAGCTGAGGTTCTTTCAGCACAAATACGAGTGTGGTGGAATGATGTTAGGGTTTCAAAAGTCAAGGTATGATGTGCCTGTTAGCCTTCAGAGTGGGATACACTCTAGGAATTGGTGCAGTTTAAAACAGCACAAAGTTGTAGTAACTTGGGTCACAGGGAATGGGGTGCTTCAATATGGGCCTCCTATATTATAGCTAGGAAATTATAGGCATTTGAACTCTTAACTCTCCAGACTGTGTTTGATACTTTTGAAGATGATGAAAATCTGTGAACTGCAGAAGTCTGCAGTAGTGATAGGAATTATTGATGGTGTTGTGGTCTGCAGCTTATCTTTTCTTTGTAAGAAGTCTGTCCTGGCTCTGAACTGGCTTCAGAAGTATGGTGGCCTGCTCATGTCTCTGCAGTGCTATCTGGTGTTTTGTACTCAATAGGAATCTTGGCTTTACCCTGTTACTGTTCATTGGACTTCCTCACTCATTCTGGTTGGAATATAGTTTTTTTTTCGTTGTTTTTAACTCTCTTTGTGGGGGCATCAAGCAGTTGGCTGCTCTGTTCAGCCATCTTGCTGATGTCACCTTCAGTTTTTTGTTGATCTACCTTTTGTAGAAAGAAAGGATAATATCAAGGACTGGGAGCACAGTTCAGTGTAGAGTGTTTGCCTACACAACTAAGGTCTTGGATTCAATTCCCCTGCATTGTGTGTGCAAGCACATGCAAATGCACGTACACACACCCATAGATTGGAAAGGATAATCTCATTGTAGTTAGAACACAGAAATCAGTTGTTATTTTGTTATTCCTAAATAATGGAGAGGCGATTGCCTATCTTAAGTCAGTTTTAGCAGATTAGGCTTAAAAGATGAAAAAATGTGCTCTTCAACAGTTCTGGAGATCAACTTCCCTGTTGTCTTTCTGTTTAGGCCTGGGCGTCTCTACTCCTGACCTGTTTGAGAGCCTTACAATGTGTGTGTCCACTTGGAGCTGGGGTGTGTGTCCACTTGGAACTGGGGTGTAGTCCTGTAAGCATGAGATGGAAGTGAAGGTATTAAAAGAGACTTAGCTAGTCTGTTTCTTTTTGGGCAGGAGAGGAAGAGAATTAATGCCTGCTGCTATAGAAGATTTAATGTCAAGAAGTGGGCTTTTTTCCAGATATTCTGACATTCTCACCAGGAGGTGGTTTGAGAGAGGAAAGTTCTTTTAAGCTCTGGAGTTACCTCTTAAGAATTAAACAGCTCCCAACCCATTCATAAAATTCTAGTTTATAGTAGGAGTTGGTAAACTGCAATGTATGGACCTTACCCAGAGCATCACCTGTTCTTATACCACCTGCAAGCAAAGAATGATTTTTACATTTTTTTAAATGGTTGGAAAAAACCCAAAAAGAATGGTATTTTGTGAAGTATGGAAATTAGTAAAGTTGTATTGGAATAGCCCCACTTGTTCATTTGTGTACTGTCTATGGCTGCTGCTGCGCTACAGCAGCAGAGTCCACAGTTGCATAGAAGAAGGTTGCATACCCATTTCACAGAGCACTTTAACAAACATTATGTTCATGGGATCTTCCTGACACTGTGTAGCACAGGTGGGCAGATACTTTCCTTCCTAGTCCAGAAATGAGTAAAAGGAGGTTTAAATGGTGATCTACTTTGAGTTACACAGCAGGGCCAAAGACAAGGCAACAGCTCAAATCTAGACCTGTGTAAATGTGATTTTTTTCCTGTTCTTCTCTAATGCATCTATCCAAGAGGTGCTTTTATGATAGCCAAAAGAGAATGCACTTAAAAGTAAAAACCATACTAACTAGAACATTAGTGAAGAGTTTTACTGATCAAAGACTTCATTTCCATGTACTGTCTGGACTTTCTCTAGTATGATACTAATTTCCAAAATAGAACATTTTTTTTACCTGTAGTTAAATTAATTTTTGTTGAACAAGATTCTAATTGTTTTCTTGGAAGTTGGTTTCTGGCTATAGCCTAGCTCCCCCAGGGATTAGGGAGGGGAAGGAAAAAAAAAATGGTAGTACCTTTTAGCAGATGTCCTTACTAGATTACCTGAATCTGAAAAAGCCATATTTGTCTTCTGAAAAATTCACGTCACTGTCATCAAGTGGCTAAACTTGTTTGTTGTACTAACATTTCCCATAATCTCTAAATCAGTTTTCCCTTTTCCAGATTGTCTTCTGCAGGACAGGTATTGGATAAAATGGACTGGCTTTTTTTCCTAGTAAATTACTTGTAAAAATATTACCTATTAAAAATATTTTATGACTTCCTGCTGGACTGGTTTTAAGTGAAATATGATGAGGAGATTTATTTACAGTTCTTTCTGTGTATGCCTTTCTCTAATGAAGCTCAAAGCATCCGACCATTTATCAGAGATAATTATACAACAGATGGAGCTTTTCTGATATATAATAGTCTCAAAGTAGAAGATTCTCTCCTGTAATGAAGAATGCCCAAATTTTAAGTGTCTCTTCTGATTTTAATTTAAAGGATTTTTTTTTTCCTATTGCATTTATTTATTAATCCTGAAGCTGGTTTGGTTAAGCACGCTGCTGTTATTAGGGCACTATTCTAAAAAGATTGATACTTTGTAGTATTATTTGATAACCTACAGTTATAGGCTATATTGAATTGAATGGCTGTAATTCACCAGAAATCAGTGTACAGAATCATTAATTTAATTCTCATCAAAATGCAGAAAGACTTGAGCAGTTAGCAGTGTTTTCTTACAGATATTACTTTATTCCATAACATTATCTGGGTAGAACTTGTTCAAGTACTTCAACTTGTGGTCATCTGACTTCCAACTTGTGGTCAAAATAAGAACCAAATTAAAGCAGAATCATGATTTTTAAATTACTCATTTGCTGGCTTTCCCCTCTTCTTCTTAACTTTTAGTCCTGCTTCTAAGTACACAAGTAAAGTGTTCTTATCTTTTGAATTACATAGAGGTGAAATATCTTTTAATACTTCAACCCCCCCCACCACCAAATTCCCACTCTTTCCAGAAATAACCACTGTGTATTCATTTTAGATTATATTTTTTGTCATGTTGCATGTTACATGTTTACTTGTATGTAAAGTTTTACTTATTTTTATATAAATAAGAACATACAACACATATTACTTTTGCCTTTTTACTTAATATTAAAAATTTTTCACATTAACAATGGAAATATGATTAATCCTTTATAACTGCTGGATTATATTACATACTATGATTGCTGTAAATTTAATGCTTTTCTGTTAAAGCCGTTTCAAAGATTTTACTATCATAAACCATGTCTCATAAACATTTTTATACATGAGTAGTACTGATACATGTGTCATTTTTCCCTGATTAAGTACATGGAGGAGGAACTAACAAGTCAGAGAATATGTATATTTTAAATTTGAATGTAAATGGCAATATTACTTTCCAGAATTACTTTACCACTTTATTTTCCTACGTATGGTGTTTGGCAGGATAGGTGAAAGAATAGCTCATTGTAATTTTCATTTTCCTGGCAAGTCCTGATAGTGGGATGGAGCCATTTCATATGTTTATTAGCTATTTATTGTCTTCAGCTGATGTGCCTACCCATGTTCTTTGCTTATTTATTTATTTTAGCTACTTTTTTCTTACTGATTTGTAAGAATTCCTTATATATTCTGGGTGATAAGTATTTGTTATATATATTGCCAATATTTTCTTCTGGTATGTTATTTGTCTTTTAATTGTGATTTGGGTACCTCGTACTTCATTAGAAAATATTTTTTAATTTCGGTATGTTTATCTTTTGTCTTCTAGGTTTGTGTCTTTCTTAGAAGACTTTCTGAATCACTGGGTTATAAAATATTTTTATGTTGTTCATACTTACATAGTTCATCTTTTTCCACATTGAGCTTTTGAACCAGTGCACAATTTATTTTGTATACGATATGAGGTATAGGGATTTGTATATATGTATGTATGTATTTTTGCAGATGGTTAACTAGTTATCTCAGAACCATTCATTTGACTAGTCCTGGTTTGAAATACCATTGCTATTATATAAATATAGATTGGTTTCTAGATTCTTTATTTTATTTCATGGGTCTACTTTGTATATTTTTAAAACTGGAATATAACTTTAGTGGTATGTATTAATATCTAATGGAGCTAGTCCTCCATAGTTTTTCTTTTCCTAAATTTTGTTGGCTATTTTGTAATTCTCTTATTAACGAATTTTGTATTCAGCTTGCCAAGTTCTTTTTAAAAATTAATTTTGTTTTGATTAGGATTATATTGAATATGTAGATTTAAGAATAATTGATTTGTATAAACTGTTGGGACCTTCTCATATAGGAATACAGTTCATCTTTATTAAAATCCTTCTTATTTATTTTTTTAAAGATATTTTTGGTTGTAGATGAACTCAATGCCTTTATTTATTTATGTGGTGTTGAGAATTGAACCCAGTGCTTCACACATGCTAGGCAGGTGCTCTGCCACTGAACCACAACCCCAGTCCCCTTCTTATATGTTCTTGAGCAATGAGTCATATTCTGAAAATAGGCCTGATATGTTTCTTGCTAGAATTTCTTCTTTGCACTTTATAGTTTTTTTCTTATTATTCACTCTAATGGAACTACATTAATTTATCTACCAGTATTTCACAAAAAGAATATTGGCTGTAGATTTCTTGTAGATAGTCCTTTTACAATTAAAGAAACACCTTTTAAATTAGAGTTGGGTGTTGAATTTTGTAAAATGCTTTTTCAACATCTGTTGAGATTTTCATATGATAGTTCTCCTTTAATATGTAATCTCCTAATTTTTAATGTATCTCTAGTGTTAAGCCATCTTTGCATTCTTTGAAATACTCTTTGAATATACTGTTGAACTCAGTAATTTTATTTGAAATAGTATCTTTTTTATAAGTCAGTTAATTTTGTGTATATATATGTTTGCATATGGACATGCTATTCCTATCTAGTTTGGGTGTGTGTGTGTATACACGTACATACATATATATATATATATATATATATATATATATATATGTATATATAAGTAACTTCTTCAATTTTTTCAAGATTAAATAATTTCCTCTAAGTCACACAGCTAAGTGGCATAGCCAATTTTGGTTAAGCTTTGCCTCTTAACCCTCACAGATGTGGATTGACAGGTTATGCTCTGGGTTTTACTCTCATCTTGTGATATTCCAAAAGGGTTACTGGTCTCAGATTTGTCCTTAGTGACCTAGGTTATCTCAGGCAAGTCACTTCACATATAGGTGTTTTCTTCTCAGTAACATCAGGGCTTGGATAAGATAATATCTAAAGTCCTTGCTCTCTCATTTGCAGCTTTTGTTCTTAAATTATGATGCCATGTAGCATGTCTGTTCCTAAGTTTTAAATCTTGAGCTGGTCTGAGCAGCATGATAAAATCTTGTGTCATCCTGCTCCTTCATGCCCAGGATGTCAGTCATCCGTTTGTCCACCTTATCCATGCTGTATATACTGTCTGCACCTTGACTGATAGTAGCTAAGTTGTCAGATCCACTGTTGGGGAATCTCAGTGCTTGTGTTCAAGTAACCCTTATTTTATCTAATAATGGCCTGAAAATGCAAGAGTAGTGATGTTGTACTTTTATTATAGACATAATCTTCATACTGTTCTTGCTTCTAATGTCCTCCTAGTCCATAAATTTACAAATTTCCCAGTGGTAATCATGTTAAAAAAAGGAGTTTCTTTCACAGAGTTGTTATGGCTTCTGTGCTTATCCAGATTCTTAACCATGTATCAGAAATCCTCCCCTATAGTCTAGACCCTCAGTGTATCTGGCCTCCCTGCCCTTCCCATCTCTGTTAGTCAGCTCTGAACCAAATAAAACCTTACTGTCTCTAGAAGGTAACCTGGCATTTATAGTACCATTTTTATTCATGCTCTTTGAGGCCCAACTTAAAATCATTTCATTTACATTTATTGTTTCCCCTAAGAAATGCCAGAACTTCTTATCTCATATTGTCTTGTGTTGGTTACATTTTTGACTTCAGAATGTCTTTCCATTTAAGTTTAGAATCTAAGCCCCAAATTATCAGAGACTATTTTAAACTTATTTGCTCTGTTTCAGAGCATCTAGCACAGTGCTTGGCAAGACAAGATTCCCTAAATATTTAAATCCTTAAGTATTTACTAAGTTCTATTTTTAATTTTTCTTTACTTTTAAAAGCCTACTTTATGTGTTTGATACATTAAAGAAAAGTATCTCATTGCTTATTACCATTCAGAATAAAAGTAACTCAAAAAGGCAGGGTCACTACCACTTTTGGAGATTTGAATGGTGACAGTTCATTTCAGACTTTTGGAATATTGGAAGTTAGTGTCTCTCTCTGTCTCTCTGCCCTTTTGTCTCCTTTCTCGGCCTCTCCCCCTACCTGTCTCTTAAAAAAGCAGCCTGCCTGTTATGAAATAAGTCTTTTTGTTCATAAGTATTTCTTTTAGCTTTTGAATTTCCCCTTTCGAGATTCCTTTTTGCAGGAGAGAAGACTAGCAAATTTTAATTTTCATTTTCTAAGGTTCCTTAAGAAGTCTGCAAATCTGAAAGGTTAGTTTCCCATAAAGGTTTCCTCAGGCACCTGTAAGATTATACAATTATTGATATTTAGACTAGGTTTTGAAGCAACATGATCACTGCCCCCCAACCCCACCCCCACTGATTTTTTTTTAAAAAGGTTCTTATTAAATTAAATGCTCCGTGTTTCTCTCTGAAAGTAAAGGTCACAGTGAACAACTACACTTCACACAGCTTCAGACTTTTTAGTTGTCATACTGGTTTTTTTTTTTTGTAGGTACAGAAAATGGTGACGTTCTGATTTTTTTAAGTTTTATTTATGACAAAATGGTTGGCTGAAAAAATCATATTATAATAGGAGCATCCTTGTGAATGTGTTAAAAGTAGTCATTTTAACCTTACTTGAATATATTTTGTGTTTGTAAAATTCTCTCTGAAAATTCAGGGCTGCCAGTACTAAAAAAAGGACCTTTACATTTTATATTCTTGTCTTCTATTACTTCATAAGCCATCTCTCTTCTTGATCCATCAAAAAGATAATTCTTCAGATTTAATAAAGGCAACAGGATGCCACTTTAGTAAGGAGTTTTTAAAATTCCAAAATATCAGTATAACCCTCCCTATACTACATAATTCATATTGTGACATTTTCAAGTACTGGTGGCAAAGAGAGGTCCATTAGTATGCTCTGCAGTATTCACTTCTGTCTATAGAGCAAGAAGGTTGACTCTCAGTACCTTCTGTTCAGTGTCACTCTGAATACACTATCAGAAATAGTACCATGGGAGGAACTTGGCAAGGAGACAGAGGAGGTGGTCACCTGTGTCCTAAATTCCTTTTTTAAAGTCCATGGGGCAGTACCTGTGGCCTGAATAGATGTCTCGTTTTCATTTTTCCTGAAGCCCCCTGTGAAGAACATGCACAAGTTACTTCCTTTTCTGAGGAAGGCATTCCAGCCACCTTTCAGTGCCATCTGCAGTAATGCAGGCCAGCTAGAACACTCTTGCTAGCTTGAACTATTTTAAAAAAAGGGCTCTTCCATTGCCAAGTGGTATCTCCATTAATGTTGTTACGAAAATCATGCTTGTGTTGATGATAAAATGCAAACGTAGATATCTGAGTTGGGCCTTTTTTAGGCCTGTAAATAGTCAAAACTGAAGCCTAGAGAGGTGACAGCCCCTAACTTCATATCCATATTAAATATGCTTTGTCCAGAGATAAAATGGTATCCAAAATTAGAACTGATTCTATTAGCCAGGTGATAGATATTTTAGCCTCCCAATAAATGTGTAACCCACATAAACAAAAGTTCAATAATTTTTAAAGGTAGAAAGTTCGTCCCAGGACCAAAACATTTGTGAACTGCTTTGCTAGATTAATATGTGCATAGGATGGAAATCAACTATTTTTATTAATAATTTTGCTTCTCTTAATACCTAGCTATATCCAATAATTGCTTTTGGCTTGGATTATCTTCATTTAATAGTGAAAAACATTTTGAACAACTAATGTACTAGATTACTATGGTGAGTGAAACTGCCGTTGCCCTTGAGGCTCATTTTACTAATGCATGCTGTTACTTGGTCAGGAGAAAGCCTTCCTTCTAAAACATCTCTGGGTCCAAGCAGGGATGTCTACCTCTACTCCTTTAAGAGCCTGTCAGTACTGGGCACATGAAAAGCACTCCTGATTTAGGTTTGCTCTTAGCACTGTTGCATGAGGTAGATGGTATAGGAGAATTTTGATTTTATTTCTATTGAGCAGATAGGCTAATAATTATGCATATATACACCATAATATCTGCAGATGCCCAGCATACAGTTATTCAGTGGAATCAGAGTGGAGTGTTAATGAAATTTTGTTGGGAAGCCCTTTATAAGCAAAGTAGGTAAGCCACCAATCGTAAGTTCCGACCCACTTTAAAAATCCCCTTCTCATAAATTCCTAATTTAGACCTAAATGGTGTGAGAGATCATGCACTGGGTTAGGATTAGAACTTCTGACGGGGATAGTTAACACTTAAATTCTGTAACAAGCTTTACAAATGTTTTAATTTGGAAGTTTTATTAGAAGAAAAGGGAGGGTTATTATCTGTGCTGATTTCCTGTAAACTTAGATTCCTACTCATTATATCTTTATATATCCTTGTTTTTAATCAATGGAGCTTTTCAAACTTAATTATATAGACAGAATAAATGTGTTCTTTCTGATTTAAACAGTTCATGAATTGTAGGTTTAGGGTGAGGTTGGAGGGTGCAGTTTTCTTTTTTGAAGAGGTGACTTATTTTCCTGTGCATTCTCATCTGTCCCTGATACTCATTTGATGCCATCAATTCTTAACTATTTTAAATTGTCACATGTATGTTGAAGACTGTTAAGAAGAACAGTTTTACTGCTGAAGAAATATACATTATTTGAATATTTTAAACTAAGTTATATTCTTAACATAGTCACATTAGGAAATGGCAGAGTTTATCTCTCTAGTGCAGAACTTTTTCTTTTTTGTCCCCTTCCCTTCCCTTCCTCTCCAAGAAATTCTCCATAAGATGTTCTGAATCTCTAGAGAGGGGAGAAAACGTAGCTCTTGGTAGAACCACAAACCTGGAAAAGTAAGATGCCACAAAGGTAAACAATGGATGGATTATGAAAGAGTGAAATTGACAAGCTGGTTAAAAAAGGATGATGCATTCCTAATTAGCGTACAGTGCCTTTCCTTGGAATTAATTAGATACTGTTATGTAAATGTCATATTAATTAAGCAAGAAAATTGAAGTGTTACAGATCTGCAAGAGGAATGGCTATTTTTGTGTATTAATGTTTTGCAGTTACCATGAAAGGGCTACTAGTAGAATATTTGTTTGATTATTGAGCTTCTGGCTATTTTTAGCTGACTAACTCCTTGACCATCCATTTTTCCTAATTGATGTGTTTTAGCACATAGTTTAACTGCAACCAAAGGGCAAGTAGAACCAGAAGCCAAAAATAACCAGTCATCGCAGCTGTTTTAACAAAACTTTTCATTGTGATTGGTGATCTCTGTTTCAAGGTTAAGGAGAAATGCTTTTCTTCTATATTTTCTCAGACTTGGATTAATGCAGCTATCCTCTAAACCAGTATTTTCTATGGGATTGACTACTACGTGAATAGTTAATTTTGTTTGTTTGTTTGTTTGTGGGGGAGGGTTATTTGTTTGCTTTTTAAAAAAATTTATACTTGTAAATGGACACACTTTTATTTTATTTATTTTAATGTGGTGCTAAGGATTGAAACCAGCACCTTACATGTGCTAGGAAAGTACTCCACCACTGAGCTACAACCCACTGAGCTGTTTGTTTGCTTTTGTTATGTTCAATAACTATGGAAAGCTGAAAAATTTTTAAGTATTCTACTTTAGTTAGAAATATGAGTGTTGATGGTTAATGAGAGACCTTTGTGTAGCCCTGTTTTGCTTTTTACAATGAAGTGAATGTGCAAATTTGACCCAGGTCTTTGACTTTAGAGGGCTGAAATCAGTCGTTTTCCCAGGAAAATCCACTGCCCTGTTTGAAATGCTCTAAGAGTTTCTACTTAACTGGGAATACAGCTGAAGAATATCATTTCATGCGAAATTGCAAATGTAATCTACGTATGACAGCTTTAATACAAGATAGATATATCCCTAAAAGAAAAGATAGAATATTCATATTTCTCTTGTCATAAACCACAAGCTACCCACAGGCATTATTCACTTGCATATTCCAAACTAAATTGCTGAAACTTGACATTATAGAAAAAAGTCCTCTGAATGTAATATCAAAGACAAAATGCTTGTCTTCTATTAAATATCTTCAGACAATGAAGAAACTTGAAAAAATTCAATAATTTAATTTACTTTTACAAAAGAAAAAATTTAAAAACACTAATGATGATTGACTAAAAGTAAGTTCAGTTTGGTTAATCTTGGTATTAACTGTTTCAGAGATCCCAGAGAGTCTGCCATGATTAAGCAAGGAACCTCGTGATTTAAAACAAAAACAAAAACAAAAACAAAAACAAAACATTTTAAAACCTCACTTATTTTTATAAACCCAGTTGCCACTAATACAAACTAGAAAATATGAGAGTTGATAGCCAGGCACCCATGGTGCATACCTATAATCCCAGCCTCTTGGGAGGCTGAGACAGAAGAATCTCAAGTTCAAGGACAGCCTCAGCAACATAATGAGACCCTGTCTCAAAATTTAAAACAAAAAGGCCTGGGGATGTAATTCAGTGGTGGAGGGCCCCTGGGTACAATCCCCAGTAATCCACTACCCCCTTCCCTCAACCCCAAAGTTAATAACAGTGACTTCATTTTATGACCCAGACTTCATCTTGTGCCATGGTGACCACTCTGTGAACTTGCTAACATGCCAAAAGAAAATTATTTGCTGAGCTTGAATATCTTGAAGAGTGTATAAACTGAATTCTTTCCTAGAACAGTGATATGGTCTGTATAAGAAACCTATGAACTTCTTTTTGCCCTTAAAAGGACACTCTAAACTCTTCTAATGGGACACATTATAGTCTCTACTGGAATCTGGGCTCCCCTGAATTATAGTCCCAGACCCAAAATAAATGCCTTTTAGGCTTGATAGATTGAGCCTCCTTGAATGACACAGATAATGGTTTGATTTGTTTTGTGTTAAGAAATACATTTATTTCCCCATCCTGAGTCCCACCATTTCCCTTCCATCTCACTTCCCACTCACCTAAAGAACCTGTAGTCATGAAGAGGTTTCCTTACCTTGTTCTTCTTAACTGGCTCAGTTCAACTCTGCTGCTTGGAAAGAGGACAACTAGCTAAAAATGAGGGGTAGAGTTTACAGTGAGTTATGTGGACATATGCCAGGTCCTCTCTCAGGCACTGGAAAGTCCAGAAAGGAAAAAGCCATGTCTTTTTTTTTTTTTTTAATGGAGCAGGGGCCCTCACTTTAACCCTTACCATCAGCTGTCAGAACTATTTTGTTAGTGTAACCATGTGGGAACCATGTTGTTTTTTCTTGTTGTGGACAGAAACCAACAAAGGTTTCTCTTGAGTTGCCCATGATTTCCTGCATGCATGCATTTTAAGAGTTGATTGGGAATTAATTGTGTAAAGGAAAATACTGTCATCTTCTGTGGTTGCTGCTCTTATTCGAGACTCTAGGAGTTTGGGATGACAGCACAATTAGTGTAGGATATATGTGTGGTGCTCATATGCCTCGGCTGTGGTTTTAAAGTGCTTCATAGGTTATAGTCTGCCAAACCAAACTTAATTCCAAGCTCTCTGTTTATAATATTGCCCAATTATCAAAACTTGAATATATTATCACTGCCAGTTACTCTTACTGTCAATTTGTCTTGGCTCAACTATGGTTCTATTTGTATTTTACTCTAATGTAGTGAATACATTGGATTGGGTTGTTAGTTTAACAAGCTCTCTAGAGAACACTCTCATGATGATGCATGTTGAGATATGCTTGGTAGTCATAAAGTTATTTGCATATTTGCCAAAACCTACAGAAATTCATTCACTAGAATCTTACTTAAGGGATAAACTCTCAGTCTACAAATGAGGTGGAAATTCTTACTTGATAATTACCTAAGACATTTGTAAATATGAGGTGTTACACAGCTAAACTTCTTTAGGTGTTTTGTTTTTTTTTTAACTCATTTATTTTTATGTGGTGCTGAGAATCGAACCCAGTGCCTCCCACTTACTAGGCAAGTGTTCTACCACTGAGCTACAACCCCAGCCCTTCTTTAGGTGTTTTGTTGACTTCCCTTGTCTTATAGTTTACTGGATGAATTATTTTATATCCTTTTAAAATAAAGTATTCCAGTAGTTATGCTGTCATTGACTTTTGTGCTTCAAGCAACTTTTATGTTGTGGTAACCCAGTGATCCTGACCAGATGTTGAGCTTGGGTGTGAAGAAATTGTTATTAGATGCTGGAACTAACTGGGCTGTTAATATTTTAGTGTTCAGCTGGTTTAGAAATGTGCAGTGGCCTTCTGTGCCCATTCTTCCCTATTGCATCAAAATTTCCAGATCCAAGTCCTGGGAATCTGTATTTTTCTGGTTGTAGAAAATGTTCTAATATTTCGATATCATAGTCATTACATGTGTATGTGTGTGTGTGTTAAAATCCCTCAAGATACACATTTAAGATTTGTGTAGTTTATTCTAAGAGAGGTTGAGTATTCCTAATCCAAAATGTTCCAAAATCAAAAATTTTTTGAGTCCCAACATGATACCACAAGTAGAAAATTCCTTGCCTGACATCATGGGTCACAGTCAAAACAAAGACCAAACAAAAATAATGTGTAGAATTACATATGAAACATAAATGAATTTTGTATTTACTCTTGGGTCCATCCCCAGGATATCTCAAAAACCCGCCAATCCCAAGTAGTACTGGTCCTAAATATTTTGGATAAAGGATATGTGTATTTTGTTCTCCTTGTGTTATATCTCCATTAAAAAAAATGTGTTTTACTAGATGGTGGAATGTGACAAACATCATTACCCTATACACATGTATGATTACATGAATGGTGTGACTATATTGTATGCATCCAGAGAAATGAAAAGTTGTACTCCATTGTTGAACAATGAATCAAAATGCATTCTATCATGTATAACTACATAGTACAAACAATAAAATAAAATAATAAAAATATATTTGTTTTTAAAAAATGTGGTTTAATATTGGGCATGGTGGCACACACCTGAAATCCCAGCAGCTCCAGAGGCTGAGACAGAGGATCTGGAGTTCAAAGCCAGCCTCAGCAGCTTAGTGAGGTGCTAAGCATCTCACTGAGACTCTAAATAAACTGAGTCTCTCAATAAAATACAAAAAAGGGCTGGGGTTGTGGCTCAGTGTTGAGTGCCCTTGAGTTCAATCCCCAGTAACCACCCCCCCACACCCAAAAAAACTGCTTTACTTTCCTGATTAAGTCAAATAGATTGCAGTTGTCACTTAATGAACATTGTTAAGCACCCACTCTCCACATAGTCATGATCCATGCCAGATAACAACGTGAGTCTTGATTCTTGGAAACATAAAATTTGGTGGAAGAGAAAGCAGTGATATGTAATATAAAGTTTTATAGTTCATAAATGTAGTAGATGATCCCTTAATCCTCTGGCGTATTGGCAGTTCTATTCCCCCTCCTTTTTTTTTTGTAAAAGAAACTGAGGATTGCTTATCCAGGATTATTCAGCAAGTAGGAAATAGTTACAGGATGGACCTAAACTGTGTCTTCTATAAAAACCTCTTAGTGTCCCAGAAGTAAGAATACTAACAGAACATGGAAATAGAAACTACAGCACTTTGCAGAGCTGTGAAGAGCCAATGCCTGGAGGATTCTTAAGCGGGGGTGGGGTCTGTGTTAGGTTTACATGTGGCTCATCATCTTTTCATGTTGCCTATATTCATGTCACAATTGCCCCATTTGAAGCTCTGAAATTTTAGTATATTAAGCTTTCTCTGGTGAGTGTAACATTCATTTGAAGTACCCTGCTCTCTGGTATTTCTAAACTTTTTAACTTATTCTTGCCTCATTTTCAGATTGTTGCATTTCCAGATTATTTTGGCCACTGATATATATTCTTCTTCATTACATATAACATTTATTACCTGTTCTGTACTGCGGCACTTGATCAGTTTCCAGCCCTTTTTTTTTTTTTTTGTTCTTGTCTTGTTCTTATGTGCATATATTTTTCCTTCCTAATAAGATGATGAACTCTCTGTGGACCTGTGGTGGCATGTAGTAGATGTGTGCTAAGTAGTCTTTGAAGTTAACAGTGCACTTACTCTGTTTTCCTCATTTTAAGAATTTCCCCTCGGTGCCTTCTTACATCTACTAAGGGTTGCTGTCATTATTTGACCTTGATATAGAAAGAGTTGGCTAATGCCTATGTTCCTAAGTGGGATCTCCAAGTCGTTAAACCATTGCACCTCAGTGGCATGTCTAGGAACACGTCTCAGAACCCTTCAGTGATATGAAGTCTTGTCATAGATGATACACAACTGTGCAAAGTGTGTTTCCCCTTTGCTAGTCATTATCACTTGGGAAGCTTTTTCAAAATAAATGTATAACATTTATCTCTGTATTCTGTTCCTTTGTGATCATCACCACTGCCCCTGCCCAGGACAAGTCAAGCACCCCTAGCCTTCATATTTATATAATAACTTTTTAGTCAGAAGATAGGGCATAGTCATTGGGGGGAAGGATGCTGGGGTATGTATCAGTATCTTCTGCAGAATGTGTTGATGGTTCTGATCTTACAGAATGAAATCATTGCTTTTCAAACTTTCATCCTCTTACTGACTATATCTTTTGCATACTCTTGATTTATGGCTATGCATCAGCCCACCAAGATTTTTTGAAGGTTTTCTTTATATCGTACTTCCTCTTTTCCTTTGTTTTAGAGTACTGGGTGTTGAACCCAGGGGTGCTGCTCTACCACTGAGCTACATCCCCAGTCCTTTTTGTTTGTTTGTTTGTTTTATTTTTGAAACAGAGTCTCACTAAGTTGCTCAGGCTGACCTTGAACTTGTCATTCTCCTGCCTCAGCCTCCCAAGTTGTGGGGATTATAAGTGTGCACCAATGCTTCTGCTTCATTTCAATCATAGTTCTTACAATAAAATTAGATGTTCTTTCTTGGTCAGCAATGCCTTCCTCATATTTTAAAATGATCCTTACTTCTTCTGACAAGCAATTTTTTATTCCTTAGGGAATTCTTTCCTTAAAATATGGGTAGTTTTACAGTAAATTCAAAGATAGTGACCACTGAGATCAAAAGAGGGAATATTCCTGCTTACTGCTTTGTGGAAAATTCATCTCTCCAAACTTAATGGGTAATTTCTTCTCACCTGAATCTGAATTCTAGTTAAATTTTTATCTTTAACTCCTTAAAATTATGTGACTTCTTTAATGACAAGCATGTTTTGATGTGGAAAGACTATGAATCTCTAGAGAGACAGTTGCTGAACTAAAATTTGGTCCTTAGAATTAGGGTTAGAATTAACCCACCACCATTTCCTACTACCCTCCTCATGCATATTCACAGGTTGATCCTCTCCTTGTTAGGTTTCTTTTTCTTCAAGGTAGCAGCTGTGGGCATGTGGAGGATATGTTCTGACTGATGTGCCTGCCTTTCTGTTTCTAGGTGGGCCATGCACAGACACAGCTCATGTCTCGTTAATCACACCAACCAAAAGATCCTGTGGTACAGGTATGTACATCATTCTTACGTGAATTCATCCTTACCTGAATTCCTAATAGAAATGAGCCACTGGTTCTAACTTGGTGTGCTTACCAGGGTATTCTCTGATTTCTTTTATGAATTGTGAAATGATATATTTTATGCTCTGTATTGGGTA
Source organism: Glaucomys volans (assembly GCA_020662805.1). Lineage (NCBI taxonomy): Eukaryota > Metazoa > Chordata > Mammalia > Rodentia > Sciuridae > Glaucomys > Glaucomys volans. The sequence goes on from JAJEJO010003034.1 coordinate 179,550, forward strand.
TGGCATGTGAGCAGAGATCAGAGTGTTATTCTTAGGGGTCAGATTGAGTAATGTTGTCAGGTAGATCCAAGAAACATTTTGAACATCAAATTTTGAACATCAAAATTTATCTCCTAATATCTGAAGAATGTTATTAGGACATGAAGCATACATAAAAATGTAGATCATTTCCCAGTTTTTAGCATGTGGCTAATTTGTCCAAGTCTTGGACCTATTTAAAAAAAAATTGTTTAAATACTAGAGAATGGAGGGCAAAAGAAGTTGTAGTGTAAAAAAAATTGGTGTTTTAACTTGACTACCATAGTATCTTAGTAGTTTTGGAAAATTACTTTCTCTTGTTCATCTTAAAGCCATAGAATGTGCCGAAATCATTCTTTTCAGATGCTTGGAGTTGCAAAAACATCCTGTGCATCTGTGACATTTTTATTAAACATGAAGTCATGAACCTTATAGCTCTCTAAAGGGCAGTCATAATACCCACTGCTCCCTTAGCCTATAGCTTAATTTATCTTAAACAATATTTGCCTTTTCTAATAATACTGCCTCCTATTTAAAATATCTTGAGGATTATATTTAGAAGAGTAAAAAATAATTATATAGTTTTTCTAAAGGTCACAGTCAAAATATTTTCATAACTTAAAAAGTCCTCCTAACTCTCCAATAGAAATAGCGCACACTGTTTCCTTGTATGATTTACACTGAAACCTGAGTTCTTTTATACACTTTGATATTAAATCTCAAACAGACCTGTCTTTGCAGCATTTCAAAGTAGCATCCTGGCAGTGAACTCTAAAGAACTTAATTTTACTCTTCTAAATAACAAGCTTTTAAGCAGGGTTGGATAAGATCGTCCTGGCCTGCTCTCTTGAGCCCAGTCAGCAAGCTCCAGTAAATAAAGTGTATTTCTCTACTTGATTGATATAAAAGAATTGTGTCCTGACATGAGATAGATCATCCTTATTAGCCAGTGGGAAGTTGGAGAGCCAACTGCCTACCCACTCTAGCCGTAAGCTTGAAAACAGTCAGAGCCTTTTGATTTCAAGTCTTAACATTTCACATGTACCACTGTACTTCATTCTTTTTTCTTTATTTCTAGTCTTGACCCTCAGGACAGGGTTTACTTTTAGCACTATCAGCATGGTCAAGTAGTGTCAAGAAGTAACCTTGAGCACCTTGGGTCATCCTGAGAGTTTTGGGAAAGATTGGTATATTGAGTTAGAGACACTGAAACCAGCAGGAACTTCCCCTGAATATCACGTACTTGATATTCAAGTACTTTGTCTTCTAGATCTGTTGCCTTCTCTCTGCTCACTTACTACTTTGTGTATCTAAAAATAATAATAGCATTTATTGCATGCTTATTGCATTGCCAGGCACCATTCAGTATGCATGCTCAATCTTTAGAACATCTGCAGGATACTTAATCATCATTCCTCTTTTATAGATGTAAAAACAGGCACTCAGAATGTCAAGTGTATTTCTTGAGGTAATATTACTAACAAATAATGGAGCCAGGATTTGAACATAGATCTTTCAGATGTTAACAGCCTGTGTTGTTTCTACCACATTATGTTACTGCTTTTCACATTGTATTTTACAGTAATTATTTTTTCTTTAGCAAGCAGTGGAAAACTGCATCATTGAAAGAAATTTGGGGAAAAAAAGATTTGGAAATAGCACCTAGTGGTAGTAAAAATGTTAATTCTAGGGATCTGAGGGTGTAGCCCAGTGGTAGAACACTTGCTTAGTATGCACAAGGCCCTGTGTTCAACCCTCAGCACTACCCCCCCCCAAAAAAGTAAAGATGCAAGTTCTAAAATGAGATCTGATTTCATATACTGTCTTTAACCACTTGTAAACTGTGATTTTAAGTAAATAAATTGACATTTCGAAATTCGTTCTTCATGTGTAAAATGGGATTATAACTGTCTCATAAATTTGATATAAGAAATACAAAGTTCACATAGTAGACTTTCAGCCATTGGTAGCTGGTATTGTAATCTCATCATTAAAGATTATGTATATGTAGATGGTGTTGGTATTTTAGGTGGAAAGAAGACTTGAGTAGAAGTCCGAATGCTTATGGCCATACCCAGTTTCATTAACTGAATCTATGTTGATCGCATTTTCTCTTGGATACTAGTCTTATAATAGGAACTGAGGGTAATATTTTTAGTGTACATAACATGAAATGATAAAGGGGCATTGAGCTCTCAGTCACACATTTCTAAGTCTTCATTTAGGTGAATATATATGAATTAACTGGAAGGATTGAGAAATTTTGGTTTGGAAGGAAGTAAATGCAGTTTCCAAGTTATCCCCTAAAAAGCCTGAAGGAAAGTTGAGATTTCTAAGCATGGACATTAAAAGTTATCAGGTTCAGCCTACTGTACTTCTTTTTTTAAAGGACTCTGTTCTATGCCTCTGAAAGCTGTTAAGGCTAGCCAGACTACCTTATCCTTAAACACTGACCTTGACTCTGGAGGACAGAGCTTCCTAATTTTGAGAGATTAATTATTTGTTTTGAAAAGCACAGGTTGAGTGTCTTTGCTCCATCTTTCTCTCTGTCTTACAATCAGGTTTTCCATAATGGGGGTTTTGGTAAGTTTTCTTCTGAATCACTAATTGTTATTACGTTGTTGAAATATTCCTTCTAGTCTTTATGTCTAGGTTCTTCAAGAGTAATATTCATGCTGCTAACATTTGTGGTATGGTGCTTCTGTCATGCTTCTCCCAGGGATCTTTGAGACAGATCCTTCATGGGCCTTTAAGCTTAGATGGTCAGTAAATAAATTACCCTATAGTGGTGACATTTCTTAGGTGTCATACTGTGAGACCTATGTGTGATGTTATTGACCTCCTTCTGGCCAATCCATCCATTCAAGGTTGTACCTAAACCAACCTTCAGCTTCGTAATTATGTGTAGTAGAAAAAGGATACTTAAGCTTGAATAAAATGAATTTTTAAGTCTGCAGTCTCTGAATAAGGGCACAAAATCTGTATTTTGAGAGTTAGGATTATTAATATAAAAACCTGTGTCTCAGCTTAAAGTTTCTAGTTTGCAAATTCATTTATGAATAAATATCCATATGTGTAGTTTATAAACAGCAAGTATACATACAAACATATTCATATTAAAGGCACATAAGTCAATATTTTAGATAGCAGTATGCAGTAAAAGTTAGTGGCCTCTTCTTTAGTGAACAGGTCATTTTTTAAAAAAGTATTGAGAATTAGATCTAAAGATTAGCAGTAGACCCATCTGAAGATTAGCAGTAGACCCATTATTATGTGGTTTAGTAAGGACTGAGTCGTGAATTATTTGATCTCCATTTCTATTTCAAGTGACTCAAGTGTTCATCTGGTAGAAAGTATTGTAATTTAGAGGGGGACAATACTGTAGAGTGTTTTGGTCTTCAACCATCAAAGTGAGAGAGATAATTCTTTTTAAGACACTGCTTTGTAATAACTGTGACTCCCAAGAAGCAGATTGCAAAAAGTAGCTATAATAACAAATGAAAGATCATTTTGTATTTATGAGCAAGATGGTAAAGACTTTAATTTAGACACTGGCTTTTAGCCACACAGAACTATTCGCAGGTAGTCAATGTAATTTTTAGATAGAAACAAAAGCACCGTTATTTTCATATTGGTATTTAGGCAGAGAAAAATTAAGTGAACATATATATGTTTGTCTCCTTTCCACCCAATCCCTGTTCCCTCTGTAGAGCTCTGAGATATCTACATCAGCAAGAGTTGAAAAATGCTGCCAGGTCCCAGGCTACTTTTGGTTAGAAAGTGGGAGTTAAAGCCACACCTTCAGATTTCTAGAGAGAGTACGTCTCTTCAAAGAGCCCTGAATATTTCCCACATGTTCCCTTGTTAATTCTCTTAACTTTCTTGCCAAGAATAAGCATATTGTGAAGAAAAGAGTTTGCCTAGCTTGGCAACAGGCCACCAGAGGATTTCCTTTTGTCCTTCATCTTTGCTAATCATCAATTTATACCATAGTAAAAACACTGTAATCTGAGCTATGATCATCTCCTTCAACAATTTTATTTGGAAGATATTTGGATACTTAGGTGAATGTATTAGTGAGCTCATATTTTTGTGGCTAAAGTACCTTTGGGAAAAGAGAGAAGTTTGTGTCCTTTTTGTTAGACTTTCTTTTTTAAAGACTTAAAGAAGTTATTTTGTATTTCCTCCAGTGGAGTTTGTTATTTGATGAATCTTAAAATTAAAGCTATAAAGGACATATAGATCAATGTCTGGTTTTAAATGTACTTGGAGAAATAGTCTCTCTTTAGCAGGATCCTTGAATAATCAGTAGCCCAAGGATTCTACTCTTTTAGTCTGGCTCCTCTGGTGTTGGGCGAGGTCATCACCATGCAAGTGAGGCATTGACTACCTCTTAGCTCTTAGCCCAAGGCTGAGTATATCCAGGGGCAGACATTTTAGTATATGAAAAGGAAAAGGAAAAAAAAAAAAAAAAAAAGGAAATTGCTCCCCCTATAGCTCAGAAGGCATTGTCTTATCTTTTCATTTTATAGTCCCTTTATTTCTAAAGTTAAAATAAAAAATTCATAGACATGACTACATGATACTGTCAACAGACTTTTTTCCCCTCCTCAATACTGGGGACTGAACCTGGGGTGTTTTACCATTGAGCTATACTCCCAACCCCTTTTTATTTTTTATTTTTAGACAGGGTTTCACTAAGTTACTGAGACTGGCTTCCAACTTGTGATCTTTCTGCCTCAGCCTATTCACTAATCACTGGGATTAAAGGTGTGTGCACCACACCAGGCTGTCAACAAACTTTTGCTCCACTATATGTGTTCATTTTTACTCTTCATACAGCAGATATGTTGGGTAGATAATATTCTCTATGATAGACTTGAAAAATAATGGTTAAAAAATGCTGTTTATATGTTAAAAACAGAATGATAGTAGAGTATCAAGTAAAATAACCAGTTGTGGAGCCATAAGGTAATATTGCCTGAGATTAAAGCAAATGGGACTAGAAACTGCCATTAAACATCAAGGCAGCTTTTCAAAAAGATCTTTCCATTCTTGTAAGAAGCATTTTCCTTCTCTCCATCCCTCCCTGTTTTCTTTCTTTCTTCCTTTCTGCACATGTTGATTCTTTTGGGTCACCTATTTTCTTTTTAATATGATGAACAGTGACATGAACTACAATAGTCTTATATTGTTCATTGCTTTCCTTTTTGTCCCCCCCCCCCAGATCTTTTCTTGACTCACTTCTCTTAGGCAGTCCGCTTGTAGTATTGTCTGTTCTTACAAAGACAAGAGAAGAAACCCACTTTCACCTGAGAGTTAAGAGAAGATTGATGTGCTAAACACTTTCCATGTCAGTGTTCAGAAGCCAGTTAAAGGAAAATGTTCCGTTGCTGTTATGTTACCAAGAGGTTTATATGAGGTCTTTTAAATTGATTCAGAAGCCAAAGGGTGGTGGTATTAAGTCAGAGGTGGCCTTGTAAATCTTAGAAATACCTGCAGTTGTGTAGGAATCTCCTGGTAGAGTATTCATGGAAACATTTCAACTAGTATATTTAATCCTAAAGAGTTGAGTCAGTAGCTACGAACTGTATTACACACTGTAGGTGGCTCTTCTGAAGATGACTTCATGTCTCCCTTGGCTCTGTGGAGTTTTAAAGGAAGGTGGCTTAAAGTGTAAGTTCAACTGGATAGTTCATTTTTTTCTTTCTTTCTTGTTGGTCCTTCAGCAAGTCTGCAGTATCAGCATTTGAGGCAGAAAATTAGAAATTTGACCTACTTATGTAATATGCAAGTTTCCATCAGGAGGATATTAGAAAAGATATAAACCTTTCATTTTTATTAGCATTTAATGTAACCATTGAAGAAAGATCAAAACAGTAAATCTGTCATGGTAAGGAAAAAGGTATTAAAAAATGTTTTACCTCATACACTCATCATCTTGGGTCTTGAAGGAGTTCATTTGATTCCTGGGAAGAACAAAATGAATACTAAATATTTGGCAAGATTGCAAAAAAATATCTTTAATCAAAAAGGTCCCATCTTGCTGTATTCTAAGCAGTTCTCACCAAAGTTTATCATGTATGCCATAGTGACTATTTACTAACAAAAAAAGGTTTTGATCATTGAGAAGTGGCTGGAGAGGGAAATAATCTAAATGCTTTGTCTTTCTCTTTTCTTATAATAATTTTAACCAGTCTACCTCATTTGTTTATGTTAAAGAATAGAAAATGGGAGTAATTCTAATCATCTCACAAAATGTATAGATTTTGGAATATGAGAGGGAAACCATAGTAGCCTGAAATGAGAGTTAGGTGCCATTCCCACTAATCCCCTATGTTCAGTATGTTTGGCATTTAAAAAGTTTGCTGTACTTGAGGTCAGGAACTGGATTCACAAGCCTTGTTTGGCTTTTCTCAGGAGAAGGCTCCCCTTCTGAGAAAAAGATGATAGAAGTGAATATCAACCCAGGGTGCCAGTCTCCTCAAGAGGAATTTTGCACCTAAAAAATAAAAATACACCCCACATACAAAGGAAAGGGAAGTAGTCCCATTGCCTCTCCTTTCAGCAGGTAGGCTGGCATTTTTATTCCTTATAGCTTGTCGCTTTTTTGGAGGTATGTATGTGAAAAGCCTAGGTTTTGGTGTGGAACCTCTTATGATCCATATGCTTTGTTCAGATTTGTTTGCTTGGATTCATGAGTGCAGTTGGAACTGGGTGGTGGTGTTTTGTGATTTGTTTTTCTAATGGTCATTTATTTTATCATAGCTTGCACTCTTACCAAGGAGAAAGAGCCCTGCACTTACATTAATTAACTGTTCTATTGCTCCTCTGGGACTAAATGCCTGAGCCAACACTGTTTTAAAAGAATGTCAAGGGACTTTAATACTTTTTTTCCTTTTTCGACTTTTTCTTTTGGTGGGGGTGGGATGAATCTGGGGGGTGCTTTTCAGGTATTGTTCAATGGCATGTGTATGCCTGTTAGAGGCAGCATGTTAAAAATGTAGCTTTCCTGACCAGAAGGAGCATGATAGAACAGTCCCAAAGCTGCATTATAAATCATCAGAACCTTGCAATGATACTGCCCATTAAGGAGACTCCCCCCCCCCCCTATTCAATTCCTGGCTGTACTAATAGAACAGTGCATCAGGCAAGGCTGTAAATAAAAGTTATTACCTAATAGGTGGGTGCTGAAGTGGAACGGACGGAGCTGAGGCATGGAGGCCTTATTACTGCTCATCAGCAATTATAAACAGGATAAAGTGTCTGGGACTTGCGCTGATGCAGCGATGGCTAATAGAGGCTGGGGATGACACAGGGCCATGATAGCATGATGTATGCTGATGGATTTTTACTGCCTCATCTTGCTGCTTGCTTTCAAGACAAGTTGTGTTATCTGTTTTCCTGCTTGTTCATCTGTCTGAAGAGAGACGGTCCCATTGCCTCTCCTGCCAGCCCATAGACTGGCACTTATCCTTCATATCTGTGTTTACTTCCAAGGCATCCCCTTCATGAACAGTCTTTAGAAATATTTCATAATCATGGCTGATTAAAGCCGTAATCTTACTGTATTGCCTGTTGTCATGGTTGTAGATCAGATCTTCAGAAGTCATTGTTTCTGTGGAATATAGGATCAGCTGAGAAACTGGATAGTCAGCCAGGCCAGTACTTTATTAAAAGACTACATGTCAGAGTCCTGTAGTTGATTCTATAGGAACATGCAAAAGAAGTGATAAATGTGCGTCTTCCCCCTGGAAGCTTATACCATAAAGAGATAGAATAAGCATAGAAATAAATGCAGCTAATTCCACCTTTAGAAAGCCACAGACATAACATTTATTTCAAAAAATGAAGATGGGGAGGATTATGGTAGTCATTAGGAGCACACATAATATTAATGTAATCTTCTTTCTTTTAAAGAATTACCTTCCTAGTGAAATGCTAGTTCCTTAGAGTCACTAAGAGTGATAAAGGAATACTAGAATGTGAAGAGAAAGTCTAGCTAGCAGTGTTTTCTAGTGAATGGAAAACTTGAAATATGACTTGGCACATGTTGAGTAGCACATAAGCATCTACTATTTGGTAAAATCGAGATACTACTCTGTTCAACTTTAATCATTCAGTTTCACTAAATCATAGTAATTAGACTTTCTGAGATAGGAAAAATCCGCAGCAGAGGCACAAAAGCGTATTTTTTAGAACAGCTTACCACTTTAATCTAGGAGTTTATGAGCTCTGATAGTTAGGTTGTTTGTCACTTGTGCCTTTAAGTGAATACACCTTTATGCAGTGTCTTCAAAACTATCAGAAGACTTCCTGCTGTTAGAGAAATTGTTTTTCTCTGATGGTTTAAGATATGCATAGGTCTATAGCTTGTTTTAAAGAAGGCTAATATAAAATAATCTCAATATTGAAAGCCAGATGAACTAAGAATTAATGTTATAGAAGTGTCCTTCAGGCTATAAAATGCCTTGCCATTGGATTAACATAAATAGATTTTTCCTTTTGCATTAAAAAAAAAAAAGCAACTTTTACCAAAAAAAAATAATAATAATAAGTTCATCCTTATTTGTGCAGAGTATGTTCTATGGGTAGTGTTCAGTGGAATAGCAAAGAGAGATAAATCTGAGAAAGATGTTTTAGAAGAATAATTGACAGGATTTAACATCAGATTAGAGTTGGCTAAGTAAAGAATGCAAAGTATAAACCTGAGGAACTTAAGAAAGACTTGATTGATGGGAAGGAAGAAAGGCAAAGGAAAATTGGTTGAAACAATTTTTGGTTTATTTTTGGTTTCTGATGAGCTCAAGTTCAGATTTTTAGGTAGTTCTGTAGAAAATTATAAATATGGACCTGTTTTGGAAATTATCAGTCTAGAAGCAAAGATTAAAGCTGTGTAAATAAATGAGGAAAAGAATTCAGAAGAACAAGGGGCTAAGGACTGTACTGGTCAAGAAAAAGAAGCCATTGAGTTAAGAAAGCTAAAGAAAGAAGAAAGCGGTCTGGGGATATAGCTCAGTTGGTAGAGTGCCTGCCTCGCAAGCACAAGGCCCTGGGTTCAATCCCTAGCACCACAAACAGAACAAAACAAAACGACACACACACACACACACAAAAAAAAAAAAAAAAAAGAAAGAAAGAAAGAAAGAAGAAAGCTTCCTCCAGAACCATGAAAGATGCATGAGAAAAGCTATTGGCCTGGCTCTTAGAAGACCACTGGCAAAACTGAAAGAAGTTTATGTAAAGCCCAAGATCACCAAAGAGGCTCTTTAATAACAGGGAATTAAAGGCAGCAGACAGAATCACTCATTTTGGTGTTAGTTGTACTGTTAAAATCGAAAAATAGTGATGGTTGGAAGGAAAGACAGGGTCAGGCATTTTTTCATGTGGGAGATGTTAAGATTGGGAAATATTTTACCCTGTTAAAATACAAAGAAAAAAGGGACCCAGAAAGAAGAAAAAAAAATAGAAAGAAAATATTAGAAAAATGGAGTAAGTGTACAAGCAAGATTTGTTGGTGTCAGAAACCCCAAAGTATTACTTCCCTCTAAGAGTATTAGGAAGGAGACATAGATATAGACAGATTACCTATTAATTCTTTTAACATATTGATGGTTAGTGGAAACTAGGTGAACTAGAAGATTCTTCTTTTCTAAAGACAAATAATAACATCAGCAACAGAGCTGAGGTTCTACTGAGAATTCTGTGGACTGAGGAGAGAAAATAGTATCTTCAAGAAGTAGCTAATCCAGGCTGTAATAAATGGTTTAAATTTACAGTGAGCTTAAATGATACTTTTCTTTGGGTACTAATTTAATCTTGGAGAAAAAAGCAAAGAGAGAACAAGTGGTGCTTACTTCTTTGTTTTTAATCATAAGCTTTCATGTTTACAAAAGTAAGACATAGTAGCACAGTATACCACAGAATAATTTAGAAAAGAAAGTCATTGTGTGGAGATGATCCTACTCCACAAAACTGGCCAGCTTTTTTTTTTTTTTTTTCTAGACAGTTTCTCTTTTAATACTATAATTCTGTATGTTCCCTATAACTCTGGGTGGGGGAAAAAACTTCGAACCATACTCTTGGAGATTCAGCTGGTATGAAATATGAAGAGTTTAGTTCACATTATTTCTCATCCGAGTGTTTGGTATTATATTATTGGTTTTCATTTTTCTCTTTTTGGATCTACCAACTTTCAGCACCATCTCTAGTACCTCTTATCATACTTCCAGTTGACTATACTTTTTATATTTACAGTTTCATATTAACACTTGTTAACTATAAAATGTTCAAGCCTGACATCACAAGCAAATCTTCCGTGTTGTGATCATGGGTCATTTCTAAAAAATTAAGACCAATAAATAGTATTTACATTATTGTAACTCTGTAAATGTTCCCTGCCAGACCACCAAGCTATATGGTAGGAATATATTTCTCTTTCTATGGATTTACTGTTACCATTCCTGTGCTATTGACAATGTTCCTCCCACACAACACCAGGCTGGTTGCTATACCATCAATTGCTCAAAAGCCTTGCCACCTTTTAGTTTGTTTTATATTTAGATTATAACTCTAATGCAGTTATCTTTTGACATTTGTAAGTGCCTTTCCTTTTTCTTGCAGTGTTTGGTTTTTTTTTGTCACTACTTTCTTCTTCATTCTGTATTTATACCTATTACCTGAAATCTCTCCCCTGGAGCCCACTACCTTTGCCTTCCAATGTGGATGAAACGTTCTTTAAAGAACAGTAGACTCTTAAGCCTTTCTCTGTCACCTGAGAACTTCCTGTCATGCTCTTGGTTTCTTCTGTTCTCTCGTTTTTTCACGTACAACCCAAGTTATTGCCTAAGAGAAGCAGTGTTGGAATTCATACATATCTGAAAATATCTTTTCTGCCTCCAGCTTGATGGAAAGTTTTCATAAGAATTCTTTGATAAAAATCATTCCTTCTCCTTCTTGTTCCTTATCCTTGGACCCAGGAATCTCTTCCCTATAATTATTGATTGCCACATTAGGGGAAAGAAAACTTGGTGAATCATGAACTTCTCATAGATTTCTGTTTAAAAGTGGTACATACAATTTGTGTTCACATTCCATTGGACCAAGTGAGTCATATGACCTTGCCAGAGTTTAACAGAATAGGGAAAAGCAATCTTACCATGTGCCTGCAAGGTGAAGAAGATCACCCTAATGAATAAAAGAGCACTGTTTAAACTTTTTATATACTTCCCCTAGCATTCCCCAGTCTTCTTTCTTTGCTTTATTTCGCTCTGCAGTTTTATTTTGCTGTACAGCGTTTTTCACGTGTTCACATACAGTGTATATAATTTACTCTTAAGTATTATGTTTCTGGGTCCTCTCTCATTTAATCTGCATTGGAATTTACATGAAGACAGAAAATTTTTCTTTTTCATTCACCCCAGAACCTGGAAGAGTGTCAAGTACTCCAGAAATGCTCAGTAAGTAATTATTGAGAAAATGAATGCACTATACATGTGCAAATTGTATGTATACAATTAGCTTCATCTTATTTTCTTACTATTGCTTAAGTATTATCCAGTGTTACTATAAACACACACTTGTACACTCTTTGTGAGTCTTCTCAATTTTGTCACCACAAATTAGTTTTTCCTCTTGAGAAATATAATTATAAATTAAATTTGGTACCAAAAGTTTTTTTTAACCAATTAACTGATTGGCTGATTCTTTTTAGGAAAGTTGTATCCACTAGATGAAAATAAAAACAGTGCTCTTTATATTCTTTTATTTTAAAAAAGAATTGCTTCCTAGTTTTCTAGCATTCCTATCATGATTGAGAAGTCAGTTGCCACTGGTTTTCATTTAAAAAAATATATATTTTTAGTTGTAGATTGACACAATACCTTTATTTTATGTATGTGTGTGTGTGTGTGTGTGTGTGTGTGTATGTATGTATGTATGTATGTATGTGGTGCTGAGGATCAAACCCAGTGCCTCACATGTGCTAGGCAAGTGCTCTACCACTGAGCCACAACCCCAGCCTTAGTTTTCATTTTTATAAGTACTATATCTGGATTTTTTTTCACCTTTAGAATCATGCTTTTGTCCTTAATGTTCTAAAATTTGTAATGAAGTATTTTGTGGCCATTCTTTTGTCCCATTCAAGATGTTGAACACTGCTAGGTCCCTTAAATCTAAAGTCTGATGCCCTGCTTCATCTCTGATACTCCCCAACCCTGATGTGTCCTCTTTTTCTGTGACTCGTAATTTAGATGTTGGCACTGCTACATTGATAATATTTCTCTTAACTCCTTTCTCATAGTCGCCCTTTCCTTATTTATTATCTGGTAATTCTGGTAACTTTGTCTTCCAATCCTTTTGGTTTTATTTCAGTAGTCAGACTTTCAGTGAGCTCAATTTTGTTTTCTGTAGTTTTTTTTTTTCCTTCCCATCATGTCCTGTTCTTATTTATAAATATAATAATAATTATGCAGTAATATTTTCTGAGCTTATTAATTAGTGGTAGATTTGTTATTGTGCTCCTCTCTTTGCTGAGTTATCTCTGATTACCTGGAGGCCAGTTTTTCTGTTTAGCTTGGCCTTCTCCATGTACTGGTTCTCCTCATTTGCCTGACAAATCTTAATTTTTTGTTGACTTCAAAGGAAAAAAATCTGAATGGGTGGATACGGTAGGAATATTTTCAACCATTTTTCTTTCTTGTTTTTTTTTTTTTAAACTGGAGTTTCTGTGTGGGGCAGTGGGGTTAGAGGTATTAACTCACAGAATTAGTTATAAGCAAGTTGAGAACTTACTGTCAGGCTTTCAAATTCAGAAGGAGAATTTGACTTTGAAGGGACCATTAATATAGTTTTGCCTAGACAAACACCATTCCTTTAGAGAAGAGCTGTCAAGATTTTTGCCAGGTAGATGGGGCTGGCTGTCAAGGGTGGGAGAGGCAAACTAGTACAACTGTTCGGCAGATATACTTTCAATGGATCCCCCTGCTGTCTGCCCCATTTTACATTCTGCATCTCCCCATTTCAGCTACTTCTGAGCCCAGAGCCTCTTAAGATCTTCCTTGTACATAGTGGCCTGCAGCTGCCCCAGGTTTCAGCATCAACCCACTCCAGTCCAGATATCAGCTTCTAGGACTTTGTTGGAAATCTTGTTTATTGATATGTTAAACACAAAAAATTCTTATTAAAGTGGGTTCATTTTTCATGTTTTGGTGTTTTTATTTCAGTTAGATCTAGGGAGGAATCAGGGGAAAATGTTTAGTCTGCTTTCTTGAACTAAAAGTTATCTGGGACAAAGTCAGGACTGCAATTTTTTATTTAGTCGTTGGCAAAAGATAAAAGGAGAGGGTAGACTCAGTGGAATGTTGTGGTTCTTAGGAAATCCAGGGGACAAGAATGTACCCAAGTTAAAGTCCCTGTCCCTAAAGAGAAGGAAGTAACTGGTAGTGGTTGAGAATGTGGGCTGTATATGCAGACTCCATGGGTTCACATTCCAGTGCCCCTGTTTGCCAGTCATATAACTGGAAGAATTGTTGGGCCTCTCCATGGGCCTCGGATTTCTTCCCTGTAAAATAGAATGAATATTTAAAGTTAAGAGATAGTATATTTTAAAAAGCACATAACAAGATGCCTGGTAGGTGCTCAATAGATAATAGAGATATGGATAAAAGATACCTGAAACAAAGGAAGTATAGAAGAAAGTAAAAAAAAGAACTTACAGAGGCAGTGTAATTGGAAAAAGAGATAGAATCAGAATCTGGTCATAAGGACTCTAGGCTAGTCAGATTGGAGAATGCAGACCTGGAAAGGGAGGAGGTCAATGGAGTCTTGAATGGAAGAAAGGCATTTGGCAGCCTGTGTTTGAACAGGTCATGGCTATGAATGACAAAAAATCCAGGAAGTCTTTTGTCCTTTCTTGAGAAAATTGGGTATTAGTATTAGAGCTGAGAAAATTAAACCTTGTTTTGTTTTGTTTTGTCTTTTTTCTAGGCCCTCTTTTAAAAGTTAAATTTTATTGTATGCATCGGTAGAGAGTAATCCTTACAGAGATTTCACAAACTTGCTTTCTAAAAAATATTAATAACTCTTATTTCCTGAGCTCTTCTCTAAGTTTTTTGTTTTTTTTACTTATAATTAAGTACTTCTCTTTTTTTCTGGGGTACATCACAACTTAGAGGCCACAAAGCATTATCAATTTTCTTGTGATTAAAATCTTGGTTAAAAAAGACTGGCTGTTGTGTCTAAGCCAACAACATGAGAAGATACTTTAGCCAATAAATTCACTTGTTTATGATTAAAAATCAGACAGTTTAACCTTGGAAGCATTTTTGTCATGGGGGACTTCATATTGTGATTAGTTATCTGAACAGCCAAGTGCCTCTGTGGGCTCAGTTAACCAGCCTCTCACTATATATGTATAATTATTTTTGTTGCACACACACACACGCTGTAAAAGCTTATTTGGCCTTATGCTCCCTGCCATTCTGAATTCTCTGTTTCATTAGCACTATCAACCCACAGAGTTTCAGAAATCCATTCCCAAATAGCAGAACCACAACTCAGAAATTTAAATAAACCACATCTCTATTAGGTCAATGGACAGGGGAGTTAGTTACATTCTGTGCATTTCCCACATTCATCTGCCCTTTGAAAACTTATTAAAAGTGTGTGTGTGTGTGTGTGTGTGTGTGTGTGTAAGAAAATAGGGTATTGAACTTAGATTTTGTTCATTTTTCTGTTCCTTTAGCAAGAGATAGAGACTATAGCAGACAGTCTTTGAGATTTTTACCTTGAATGTGGGCCACGGTACCTATTTACTTGAAAAGATATTCTGGCTGCTGCTGCTTTGTTCCTATAAAATGTTAAAAATCATAGACTCTAACAGAGGAACATGTAAAGTCTGTGACTAATCATTAAAGTATACTTATAGGTAAGTGCTAACTTTACTGCAGGTATAGAGAAGCATGAGCTTCACTTTACTGCTGACTATCTGCTTCAACCATTTTTCATGTGCTCTTCCATCAGACTTAAGCAGTGCCAACACTTCCAGAAAAGAAGTCAGTAGGCACTCTAACCAGTCATATCCAAGTATGGTTACTCAGGAATATGATTATGCCTTTTTAAAAAAATAATAATTTCAGACTTACAGAAAAGTCACAAGAATACTATATAAAATTCTCAGGTACTCCTCACCCAGATTCTCCAGTGTTAACATTTACCACAATGGCTTTTATCTGTGTGTTTGTCTGAATACATGTGCTTATGTGTTATATCCATATACCTAACCCATTTAAGTAAATTGCTGTATTAGGGTTCTCTAGAGGAACAGAATCAATAGGAAGTATGAGTATAAAAGGTGATTTATTAGATTAGATTATAGGACCAGAAGCTGGATAGTCCCCAATGGCTGTCTGTAGGCTGGAGAGCTGGAAGAACCAGTAGTTAAGCAGTCCAAGAGTCAGAAGCCCCAGAACAAGAGGGATCAACGGTGCTACCCTAGTCTGAGACCAAGGCTTCTGGAAACTCTCTGGAGAATCACTGGCAGAGTTCTCTTTGGAAGAGTGAAGAAGTGAGAGTTCAGTATCCTCAGATGATTGAAGTAGCAATCAAGAACCCATTTAAGAAGAGTTTAGCTTGAATCTGTATCTGCCTCCATGTTCTTTCAACTTTTATTCCATCCAAGCCACCATCCTATGGGACGGTGCTGCCCACGCTTAGGGAGGGTCTCCACTTTAGTTCACTATCTCTCATTCCATTCATTCCTAGACACGCCCTCATTGACACACCCAGAAACCTGTTAATCATCAGCATCTCTTAATCCAGTCAAGTTGACAATTCAGATTAACCATTCTTATTCATAAATGATTAATCCTCTGAAAGAGAAATTAGGAAAACTACCTCATTCGTAATAGCCTAAAAAAAATAAGATACCTGGGAGTCAGTTTAACAAAAGAGGCGAAAGACCTCTCCAATGAGAACTGCAGAACACTAAAGAAATAAAGAAAAACCTTAGACATTGGAAAGATCTCCCATGTTCTTGGATAGGCAGAATTAATATTGTCAAAATGGCCGTACTACCAAAAGCGCTATACAAAGTCAGTGTGATTCCAATTAAAATCCCAGTGACATTTCCTCATAGAAATAGAGAAAGCAATTATGAAATTCATTTGGAAGAATAAGAGACCCAGAATAACTAAAACAATCCTTAGCAGGAAGAGCCAAGCAGGGATTATCACAATACCAGACCTTCAACTATACTACAAAGCAATAGTAACAAAAATGGCATGGTATTGCCACCAAAATAGGCAGATAGACCAATGGTACAAATAGAGGACACAGAGACAAACCCACATAAATACAGTTTTCTCATACTTGACAAAGGAGCCAAAAACATAAAATGGGGAACCCCTTCAACAAATGGTGCTGGGAAAACTAGAAATCCATATGCAGCAAAATGAAACTAAACCCGTATCTCTCACTGTGCACAAAACTCAACTCAGAATGCATCAAGGACCTGGGAATTAGACCAGAGACCCTACACCTAACAGAAGAAAAAGTAGGTCCAAATCTTCATCATATCGGCTTAGAACCGACTAACATGACTCCCAAAGTACAAGAAATGAAAGCAGGAATCAATAATTGGGATAGATTCTAACTAAAAAGCTTTTTCTCAGCAAAGGAAACAACAGTGTGAAGAGAGAGCCTACAGATTGTGAGAAAATCTTTGCCACACACACTTCAGATAGAGCATTAATCTTCAGAATTTATAAAGAACTTAAAAAAACTTTACACTAAGAATACAAACAATCCAATCAATAAATGGGCTAAGGAAATGAGCAGACACTTCACAGAAGAGGATCTACAAGCAATCAACAGATATCTCTGGTATTAAGAGAAATGCAAATTAAAACTACCCTAAGATATCATCTCACCCCAATTAGAATGTCTGTTATCAAGAATTCAAGCAGCAATAGGTGTTGGTGAGGATGTGGGGGAAAAGGCACACTCATACATTGCTGGTGGACTTGCAGATTGGTGCAGCAACTCTGGAAAGCAGTATGGAGATTCCTTAGAAAACTCAGAATGGAACCACCGTTTGACCCAGCTGTCCCACTCCTTGGCCTATACCCAAAGGACTTAAAACCAGCATACTACAATGATGCAGCCACATCAATGTTTATAGCAGCCCAATTCACTATAGCTAGATTATGGAACTAACCTAGATGCCCTTCAATAGATGAATGGATAAAGAAACTGTGGTGTATATACACAATGGAATATTATTCAGTCATAAAGAATAATAAAATTATGACATTTGCAGGTAAATGGATGGATCATGTTATGGATGGATCCATCATGTTAAGTGAAATAAGTCAATCCCCAAAAAACAAAGGCCGAATGATTTCTCTGATAAGTGGTTGATGACACATAATGGGGGTGGGGAGAGGCAAGGGAAGAATGGAGAAAGGATGGATTGTATAGAGGAAAATTAGGGGTGGGGAGGGAGTGGGGAAGGAAAGATAATAGAATGTGACAAACATCATTACTCTGTGTATATGTATGAATACGCAAAATGTATGATTCTATTTTGTATGCAACCAGAAAACAGTAGTTGCACTCCATTTGTGTACAATGAACCAAAAAAAAAAAAAAAAAAACCATTACAGTTGCAGACTCAGTATTCTTTTATACTAAAAACCTCAGTTTCTAATTCTTAAAATCAAGAAATTATTGGATATGGCCACAGTACAATTTTCAAAACTGGGAATTTAACATGTGATATATAGTTGATTTTTAGCATGGTTGTTCATAGTCTGAACATTTTGATAAGTGGCAATTCTTTCATCAGAGAGTTGAGTGGAGTCAGTTGAATTGAGGTTAAAATGTTAGGTACTTGTCCCTCATGTTTCAAATATGGATTAAAGATAATTTTCATAATAATAATTTTTATGCAGAATTCCTTGCCTCTGATGTTCCAGCAGTTCATTTTACAAATGGGGTTATTTATTCTTCTTTTATAAACCATTACCTTAAGGCAGCTTTCTTCAGCCCTTCTAAACTTTCCACACACTTAATAGTACTGACTCAACACAGAGACAACCCTGAGTAAGGAACACCTGTTGCACTCATTCAGGGGAATAAAAGGCCTTTCTCGGGGCAGCTAGAATATATCTGAATGTAAGTGCATTTAGCTTCATATGGGGGAATTAACATGGAGCATAGTGTAAGTTACTTATAAGCTTAAGAATTTGCTTTAAGAAGTAATGTGTTAAAAGACTAGATTTTGGGTAGAAGAAACTAAGTGATGGGGTAGGAAAGAGAAACTGAATTAAGCTGATGCTAAATTAGAAACAAAAATAGTTTAAAAGCAAATCAGATACTTTTAACATCCACTCAGTTATGCATTCAAGCTGATTTTTTAAACAGCAAAATACAGTCAAACATTTTTCCCTTACAGTAAACCTAGAGCATATGTCCCAGAGGATGTTAGTCTCTAACATCATTAGAAGCTTGTTCTTTACAGAGATCTTCATCTTTGCCCTCCTCCTCCTCTATTAATATTATTATTTTGTTGTTGAGCATCAGTGGAGTATTAAACATAGCTGCTTCTCCCCTTACCCTAGAAGCTTGCACTATAAAACAGGCAGAATAATTGAAAGATTAAAAATATCCACTAGGATGGTAGTTAAGCTTCATATGAGTGAGATGATTTGCATGATTCGACTTTTTGTCTCTGTTTTTAACAGTGATTCATAAAAATTACTTGAATTAGTGTCTCATTCATCTTTTTTCTTTTCCCTCTTTGTTCTTTGTATATATACATGACAATACAGTGTATTTTGCAATATTGTGTACATACATGGTATCTCATTCATCTTTATCCATTTCCCCACTCTACTCCTATAGTCAGTGTTTCTCTAAAAAGGACACATATTTTCAGTCTTCCTGGTAAAAAGGACCCAGAGCCAGATCAGATTAACCCCTCCTTGGACAAGTTCATCAGTGCTTTGAAAATCAAGGTATTGGGGCATAATATTATTTGAAGACTTCTGGCCTGTCCCTTCCCTCCAAGCCTCATCAAGTTAACAGTAGGAGGAAGTGGCCCCAGTCACAGGTACTACCCAGCTGCTCAAAATTGGTATATAATTTAATAAGGCAGAATGTGAAAACCTGTGCTTCATGAAACCACAGAGGAGGAAGAAGACATTCTGTATTTTTATGAAGTTTAACTTCTAAATGAATGTTCTGTGAAACTAAATGAAAATAGTATTGTCCATTTTATATACAATTAATTGAAAATAAATCTGAATATATAGGTATTATGATCTTTCAGATATTTTCCTTAAATAGTTGAAAAATAAATCATAGCTGATATTATTTTTCTGATAATATTGGGAAAGATAATAGAATAGAAGTTCAAGGATAGACTTACCACTGTAAGAATCTTTGAAACATCCATGGGTCTAGAATTTGTAGCCAAGGAACAGAAATTAGGAGATTTGGGCACATAGCCTTTGAGGAGTTTCTCTTTCTCTTGGATTTTTGAATCTTGCTTTTCTCTGTTTTGTCTCACCTTGATAGTGCTCCCATATTTTACACCATATATTACTGATACTATAAAAGTATTAATTTTTTAAAAAATAATATATTATTATGTTGTTGAACTCTAAAATACCCAAGCATGTTAGAAAAGATTATCTATTGAGAGTTATTTATCAGTTTCATTGAGAACTGAAAAATCTATGGGGAAAAGTAATATTTAGTTGGGCAGGCAGGACAGGTCTTGCTAATGGAGAAGCTAAAACAAGGAAGTGGTACTTCCTTGAAAATTTCAAATGGAGATTCCTGGCTTTTCTTGTGCTGTTGGAGGTGGGGTGGGCGGTGCACTTTGTTGCATCATCCTACCAATAATCAGTAAAGAAACTGGATGGATTCTTTTTCTATAGTATGAGAATATTGAAATCCAAGATGAAACTCAAGATATGACAGATGGTACAAAGTTAGCACATCACAAATGAAAATCAAGAGTAAAACTGTGTAGCTGGAGTTGTGGCTTAGTGGTTAAGACCTCACCTAGCACACGAGGCACTGGGTTCCATCCTGGCACCACAAAAATAAATAAATAAAAGTATTTAAAAAAAAAGAATAAAACTGATTTTATATAAGTTAAAAACTGTGACTACAGTCTATAGAAATCTATAGAGTTAGCAGGAGTGAGAAGAAAATGGTATGACAAGTCTCCTGGAAATCATATTATATGAACAGAGGACAAATAAAGTTATTCAACAGAGCTGTATCCCAGCTCTGGTGATCGTATTTGGACAAGAAGATTCTTTTTAGAACAGAGGGAAGAGCTTGTTTTCATTCCCATACTTGGCCCAGAATCTGTCTTCTACTCTCATTTCAGAGACAGGTAGGTCTTTGTATAGAAACTAGTAGAAACTTGTCTTAACATTCAGGTAGAATCTTTTAAGTTTAATAGTCATTGGAGAGAGGATAGTATAATGGTTAATAGGTGTCTAGGCCAGGGCCTTAGGTTCAAATTTCAACTATTGTACTAGCTTGTGTGACCTTGGACAGTTCTCTTAACCTGTGCCTCAATTTCCTCATTTGTGAAATGCAGGTACTAATAGCTTTATTAACTAAATTAGTTAATATATCTAAAAGTATTTATAAAGTTTGGGTGCAGAGTAATGTTTTGTATTTGCATTCATTATTGTAATGCTTACAACTTAAGGAATCTCTTTTATCATATCCACCTGCTTAAAAATGGGTTTGGACAAAAGATTACATGTGGTATGATTCCATATATAATACTGTGTATATGTCCATATGTATGACATCATTGAAATGGCAAAATTATAGAAATTGAGGAAAGATCAGTGGTTGCCAGGATTGCCAGGGATCAAATTAGGGGGAGGGAAGTGGTTATGGCTATAAAAGGTCAATTTGAAGGAGCCTTCTTATAATGGAAATGTTGCATCTTTACAACATCTGTATCAGTTTCCTGGTTGTGATATTGTACTGGAGTTTTGTGAGATATTACCATTGGGGAAAACTGGGTGAAGGAAGGGTGCATGAGATCGTTAGTGTTTCTTGTAATTACATATGAACCTCAAAATAAAGCATTTAACAATAAAAAGAAAATGAGCTAGGAAGACTCCTTATAGAGAAAAATTGGCAGTGAAAACCATGTATGTATCTCAGTAGACAGATGGACCAATATGAGAGGAAAATGATCCAGCCATTGACATTTTAGTGAGATGTCTGTGACCCCTTAAGGGGGAAAAATTAAACCAGCTGAGGTCAGAGATGGAAAAGATAATTAGCACCTTTATTTCCATTAAACTGGTGTTCTCTACAGACTGTGAAATGGTCTTATTTACTTGATGATTTTTTTTGGGGGGGGGGAGTAAAGAAAAGAAGGTAAATGAACAAATACTTAAATTACTTACATACAGACAGTAGACCTAATAGAAAAGAACATGGGGATGACAAATGTGAGCTAAACATCATGAGTCAGCCTATATATATTATAGGTCTTAAGTTCAGAAGGTAACTTTTCTGACTTGTCCCTCTTCTAGTCTTCTACTTAATTGCCTCTCCTCCCTAGAATTTAACATTTCCATTTTTGGTGTTCATAGCATTCCATTTGTACATGAATGTTGCACATACTGTGCTGTAGGTATATTTGTATTCTGGATTAGTCTCACTGAGGGAGAGATCACTGGCTTACTCTCTCTGCGTGTGTGTGTGTTCGTGGTCCAGGGGATGGAACCCAGGGCCTCAGGCATGCTCAGCAAGCGTTGTGCCACTGAGCTGTATCTCCAACCCTGCCTTACTCAGTTTCGATTTGCCAGTTCAAAAACTCAGTGCCTGGCAAACAACAGGCACTCAAGAAATAATTAATGAAATGTTCTGTTGTTTGTGACCCTGAACATACTGGCTATTAATCTAGAGGCCTGTAAAAATGAAACAGCAAATAAACTGTATTTAGTATTGTTGTACTAAATGAGATTGTGAGTCTTTTTGCAAATGTGGGCTTTTCCTTTGTTTTTTAATCTGATGGAATTCTTAGATTTTAAATAAAGAAGAATTTGAGAAGGTTGAGCATTTTATCAGTGAAAAGATGTCTTTTAGCAACTATTAACAGTGTAGTCAGCCAGGAGGAGAAGAGTTCAGAAAAAATCCAGGAGGCCATTGGAAAGAAGATAATTAGAGGAATGACTTGCATGACCCTCTGGAATCAATTTTAGTCACAGGGAATGCCATCAGACTAAAAGAAAGAACTCATGAGTTAATAGTAGTTAGCTCATCTCCAGTATTTGCCTAAATGTATCTACTCTATATCAAGGCACAGATGAACCTTGTCCTGATGTCTGCTGTGTCAGATATGCAGTGGAGGCAGTTGGAGGAAGAGTATTCTTTCCTGCTCTACCAAGATATTATAGGAACTAGATTTATTACACAGTCGTGCCCTTCTTCACCTGCCTATAGTTGTGCCATTTGGGCTTGTTAGGTACCCTATAAAAGTTTCATAGTTCTGGTATATGATTAAAAATCTCCTTTTTTTAAAGGTGAACAATATTATTAATAAATAGAATGAATAGAGGATTTGGTACGTCTCACAGGATAACTAACCAAGACTATTAAAAAAGCCTACATTTCTTGAATGGATGGGTAGGTGGGTGGATGAATGGATGGATGAGAGACATATGTTCCAGATTAAAAGAGACCTATAGAAACATAAGAGCCGAATATAACAACAAAATTGGATGGCACATACCTTTAAAAACAGTGGGATAATTTGAATATGGACTGAATATTAGTTTGATTATTAGACTACACTGGAGTACTGCTCTTAATTTTCTTAGGTGTGATATTTCAGTCCTGTAAGGAAATTACCCTGTTAAATTACACTTATATGTATTATAGAATTAGGTATTTTGGTGTTTGTAACTTATTTTCAGTTGGTTCATGAGGGAAAAATACATAACTATGTGGGGAGAATATAAAGAATATGGCAAAACATTAACAATTATTGAATGTGGATGGAGTGTACATAGGTGTTTATTATTTATATGTTTGAAATTTTTCAAAATAAAAAAGTGGCCTTAGCCCACACCTGTAATCCCAATTCCTTGGCAGTTGACTGAGGGAGGAGGATCCCACGTTTAAGGCCAGCCTGGGCAACTTAGATAGACCTTGTCTCAAAATAAAAAAGAGCTGGGCTGGGGATATAGCCCAATGGTAGAGTATCCATGGGTTCAATTCCTGGTACCAACAACAACAACAAAAACAAAACAAAGAAAGGTTGATTAAAGACTGAATGTCTTCCTCCTAAGATTTGGAACAAGGCAAGTGTTCCTCTCTGAATGCTTCTATTAAGTGCAATGGTTTTCCTACTTGAACTCTGGATGAATTCACAATCTGGTGTTATCAAGATCATACTAACCAAGACTAACTTCCTGGATCCTGTACATCAGGGACCAAAAGGGAAGATGAGCTGTGAGGAAGTGAGAAATCTAATCCCAGCCTTTAAAACATGTCTTTGGGGCACATGGGTACTTGTGTCCTGAAAGGCATAAAT
The DNA here is from genome assembly GCA_020662805.1 of Glaucomys volans. Classification (NCBI taxonomy): domain Eukaryota; kingdom Metazoa; phylum Chordata; class Mammalia; order Rodentia; family Sciuridae; genus Glaucomys; species Glaucomys volans. The sequence goes on from JAJEJO010003034.1 coordinate 203,155, forward strand.
TATGACCCATGACTTCTGTGTGTTCTGCTGCTTTTTACGTTGACGTCTAGTCAGAAAAGGCTCTGTAGAAGCAGCTTCTGCACTGCTGTCATGAAGATCAAAATCAGTCAGATGATAGCACTTACCCCACAGAAGCTTTCTGTTGCCTTGAGTTTTTTTTTTTTTTTTTTTTTTAACACACAGAGAAAGACAGAGTCTACAAATTCAGGTGCACTCTCCACATAGACCTACTGACTAGGCCCCCATCTTCCCACCTTGTATTCCCACTAGGAAGAAGAGTCAAAAGTCTGCTTTCAGTCTCCAAGGCAGAGATTGTGGGGGAGAATTGGCAAGCCCGCCCTCATATCTCTAGTAAGAATGGTGAGAATAATTGGCTGTGGGGGAATGAGGTTGGAGGAGAAGAAAGGAATTGAAGTTTAGGAATTTTACTGCCCAGCAGGTTGTGAACAACTAACAAATGGTTATGATTTAGGACTTAGCATCCTACATATATTTCAGTAGATCCTTCTTCATTCAAATGAAGATGGCATTCTCTACAAAATTTTAATACTAGAACCTCATTCTCTATCCACGTAATGATTTTCTTACCAGACTTGCTATTCCACATTTACTTTAGGGCTCTTAGGAAGATAAGAAGGGGAAAATCCCAGTCAAGGGAAGTAGAAAAATAATTTTAATGGGTAATGAGTGAGGGTGTTTTTGTTTTTGCTTTTTGTCTTTGAAGTCTTTTGAATGCCAGGAGAGGATGAATCTAATCCTTGCATACACTCTGAAAGCAAAGCATAAGAAACACAAAGAAAAACTCAATGTAAGAGAGACTTTTTTCAAGTCTCTTTTACCCATTTTTCTAGTGCGAAGGTGGTACTTTTTGTGGACAGAGGTTTTAGTAGCTTAAGCTCCTTTTAAATGGTCAAAGGAGAAACTGGATTGATGTGTGAGGGTTCATTAATTATTGCTCTTACTGATGTTTGCACAGGCTGTTGGGATCACAGATGTCAATCTGTCAAGATTCTGTGATAGGTTCTAAAAAACTGATTGAGTACCTCAAAAGCTGTCATACAGCCTGAGATTAAACAGATTCATCTTTTGTGAAATTAAGAAAAGGTGTGGGTGAAGGAAGTAGAAGACGACTTTCCTCTTTTTGTTGCCTCTTGGCTTCTCCCAGTTTCCTCTCCTGTTTTACATTGAGTGTCAACTTGTACAGAGGGCTGGATCCTGCTAGAGATGTGAGGAGGCCACAGCCGTAGTTAGTGGCCTGGGGTGTGTGCAGGCTGCCAGCTGCACAGTGACAGGAGATTAAGAGAGATTGGGATTCAACTCTGACAGGCTTGACACAATTTATTTGGAAAATTTCAGGAGAGAACATGAGTAATAAAGACAAGAACAGTGACAGTAAGGAACAAATGTGAATTTCTGTCAGAGACAAAACAGAATTTTAAAAGAAGTAGCTGTGTTTGTTGTCTCTAGTCAAGCTTTCCAGTTAAAATGTGTTCCTAAATTGAAAGTCTTAACACTGCTTTCTGCAACTGGCTTGGAAAGCACAATTAGAAGAATTTCTCTCTTCAAAAGTCCATATGTTTTAAAAATGATTGTACTTGTTTCTGTCACCAATTAAGCAGTGATTACCTTAAGATCAAGAAAGCTGATAGGTAAACTACTTTTTCTTAAGACTTCCTACCTCATTTAATCATATGATCTCAGTCAGACTTTTTTTTTAAAATAATTTCTTAGATGTTGATAGACCTTTATTTTATTCATTTATTTATATGCGGTGCTGAGATTCAAACCCAGTGCCTCACACATGCTAGGCACTTGCTCCACCACTGAGCTACAACTCTAGGTCAGACTATACTTTTAACTAGAAGTTCTGATGTGATATCTTTGTCATTCTGTTAAACACTGGCAAGAGAAAAAAGGGGATCTGGTGAGTACCAAGAGCTATGAGCCTGGCATGGGAGTGTGGCAACTCTGCATGGATATTCCCAGACTAGATTGTGCACTCAAGAGAAAGCATACTGTGGGGATGGGAGGTATGCTTTGTTGGCTCTTTAGGAAGGACCTTAATTAGAAGTCACTCTAAACTCCTGGGGTGGGAACAGTTTCTAGCTTGCCACTACAGATCCTCCTGCTGCTAATGAGCATGCTCCTTGCAAGGACTTGTTTCTTCTGACAGTTAAAGCTGTATGTAAAAGTTATTTCTGTTCACCTTTCTCTCCACATTTAACCCTTACTGGCCAGGTTCAGAGTATGCAAGTAGGCTAATTAGTTGTTCTCCATCATTGTTCAGGAAATTGAAAATGCTTCAAGGTAATAGGAATAATATTTGTGAGCAAAAAGTAAGTAATCAAGGTTTAATTTATTCCAATATGAATAGTAATTGGTTCTTTTAATGTTAACCATGTTTAGATCTATTCTGATAGTCTTTTTCTGATTGATAGAAAATTTATAATTGAATAGTTGAATTTTGTTGTCATCCGGTAATTAGAATCCCTGCCTTTGGATATCTGTTTCTCCTATTTAGGCAGCTCACTCCATTGCACAAAGTTTCATTAAGTAATTAGCTGAGGATATGTAAGTGTCTTCTGCAGACAAGGTGATGATGATTCTATAGACTACTATTTATTTCATTGACTTCTAATTAAAACATTAAGTTGATTTGTGAGAAAATGTGAAAGAATGGTTTGCTTTACCAAAAAGTTACATATAATGCAGTTACCATCCCAGATGGCTGCATGTTGAGAGAGGTAAACAGTCTGGGGAACTTCATTCCCCTCCCTCTTTGTGTTTAGGGAGCACTAGAAGCCAGGAGGATTTCTTCCTAATAGACCTGTCAACTGAGGTAAGGATACATGGGCATATTCCAGAGCTTAAGAGTTGTATATCTGGGACTGAGGTTGTGACTCAGTGGTAGAGTGCTTGCCTAGCAAGTGTGAGGCACTGGGTTTGATTCTCAGCACCACATATAAATAAATGAATAAAATAAAGGTCCATGAATAGCTAAAAAAGTTTTTTAAAAAAGTTTTAAATCTCTTAATATCTGGAAAGAATTCCTTGATTATAAAATAAATAAATAAATAAATAAATAAATAATAACACGTGGTGTTAGCTATTGTGTCTGTCTTGGTCTAGAATTGTTGAGGACTGTTTCTTGCAGCTCAGATTGTTTATATGCCTTTGGTTGTAGATTTAAATGTATACCAGAAAACCTACTCAGAGGACCAATAAGGCTCAATAATGTTCCTTTAAGACAGCCAGTGCAGTACAGCCAGAAACTGTAGGCAGCATCAGAGATCTCCCTTTGGAACCATTATTTCAGAAATTTCCCATGTGTATTGCCTAACAGAACAGTAATTCTATAGTCTTTATATTAATGTGGAATGGATAAAGGAAAATGTCAGCAAAAAATCTTGTATTTTTTTCCTTAGCATTGTTATTGATACTTGTTGACCAGGTGAAGTGGGAACTTAAAGGAGAAAAGGTCAGGACTCAACAGTCCTCAACTCTGGGGGTTCCATCAAAGCAGATTGTTCAGTGATGACCAGTGCTGATTATGATTAGTAAATTTGAATTCGGTATCCTAGTCATAGGAATCATAGGGCAATTTTTTTCACATATCCTTACTTAAAAAATAGTTAGCTTTAGAGCCCGTCTTGTAGCTCAGTGGTAGAGCACTTGCCTGGCATGTGCGAGGCAGTGGGTTCAATTCTCAGCACCACATATAAGTTAATAAAGGTCCTTCAACAACTAAAAAGAAAAATTGCTTTAGGTAACATTGCCCACATTGTAGGGATTTATTCCTTTTTATTTTTAATCCCCCATCCATGTTTTATTATCACCTGAAATTAAATCATCTTCTTTTTGCCCTTTTTGCTTTAGAAATGGGAATGGGTGCTCTGTGGGTAGACAGCACATTTAACTGTTTGGGCTAGATTCTTGGAAAGAGCTTGGATTTCTAGACACACTCTTTCTATCAGAAGTGTGATCTGAGTAACCCTCTTTTATGTTACAGGTGTGCTGGCATCATGCTACAGCCCTCCATATTTTAATAGTATAATGAGAAGATTTCAACTGCCTTTTCCTTATGTGGACTCTTACCCAGATTGAAGGATAATTTCTTACAGGGATTCTTCAAATTTAGGTCTATCTGTCTTATAATAGACCTTTTCGTTATTTGGAGAGTTTTTCGCTCTAGAATTTTTTCATCTAACTTGTTAACCCCCCCCCCAAAAAAAGTATATCTAAATAAGGTTATTAATACAAATAGTGCCATTTCTGACTTGTGAAAAAGTACCCCCAGGAGAGCAGCGTGGCACATACAAGGTAAATTCCTTTTGGCCTGCTGCTTTGTAATGATTTACATTTAGATTGTTGTTTGTTGCTCTTGTAGAAGCATGGGGAGGGGCCTGGCATGTCTGGCTGCCTCAGTCACCACACTGACTGGGTCTGGACAGCTTCACTCAGCAGAGCTGGGAAATAGGCTGAACTTGCTTTTCAATTGTTTTCATCAAATGCCTTTTTTAGTTGGTTTGTATTGAGGGAAAATGTCATGTAGGACTGGAAGAATTAAATGAGTTGAAAAATGAAGTTTGCAATTGCTTAGAATGGTGCAGGGCCTCTGTATGCAATTCACCAGGTGGTGGAGCTGGGGTTGTGAGCAAACTGTACCCTATTGCTGTCAGAGCCTACAGATGATCTTGGGTGAAGTGCAACATCCTTCTCACACAGGAGGAGACTAAGGAAAGGCATACTGATAGCCTTCACTAAAATATATCCAACATGCCTCATCTCCTCACTTGAACCACTTTAAATAAAAGATCAGGACAGCCTAGGAGAAGATTCATTCATTCAAGAAATGCTTATTGAGTTGTAGGCATGGAGAGCACATGGCAAAGCAGGTGAAATTTCTTGTTTTCCTAGAGTTACTGTGGAGGAACATAAGGCAGGAAAAGGGAAGAGATTAAGTGCTAGGGAAGGGGAGCAGGGTAATCAAGATGGGATGATCCAGGAGGAAAACTTTGTTTGAAAATGTGACTTTGAAGCAAAGGCTTAAAGGGGATGGTGAAGTGTGTTCCTGCCAGAGGGAACAAAAGGTGTAGAGGTCCAGAGAGAGGAGACCAGGAGGCTAATATCAATGGAACACAGGGAGAAAGCAGTAAGAGATGAGGTGAGAGATGGGCAGGTAAATCATGCAGGGCCTTTTGAGGATCATGGCAAGTATTCGTTGGACTTAAACTCTGAGAAGGGGCGCTATTAGAGGGTTTTAAGCAGGGAAGTGTTGTGATTCTAAATTAGGATCACTTGGCTGCTTTGTAGGAAACAGACTGGGGGGAAAGGGATGAGCAGGGAGACAAGTTAAGAAGTTCCTGTTTTAGGCTGGATGAGAGAGTGATAGCTTAGACCATGGTAGGGTGATGGAGAAGTGAGAAGGAGTGGGATGTGGATATTTTGAAGAAAACCATTTAGGAGAATCCCTTCGAGAGGTGATTTCATACAAACCACTTTGGATCCTTGGCCAAGACATGCATCCTCAGTATGCAACAGCAACTATTGTGGAAGTACAGAGCCTCAGGTGCTGCCCCACTTTTTTTTTGAAACAAGTTATTTGCAGCCTGCCTGTGACATGAACTTTATTGCATTTTAGTTACTTTATTGAGATTGTATAAGACACAAATTGCCATATAGTACACCTCCCTCACCTGTCATTTTGGCATAGGCCCTAGGGTTATGGTGCCAAGCCCTGCCTTCTGTAACCACCCACAGGAGAAGCCATGGGATAGCTTGATTGTGAATAAGAAGCAAGGGTACTCTTTTAAACTCTGAATAAAAATTAGACTTATTTTTGATAATAAAACCTGATTCTTATGTGTTTAGGAATAGAAATATGAATAACTTTACTGGAAAAGATTAAATCTCCCATTAAACACTGACTTTCAGTATGGAATTGTGCTAAGCATAGTGATATAAAAATATATTGGAATCCCAGATGCAGTGGCACACCCTGTAATCCCAGCTACTCTTGAGGCTGAGGTGGGAAGATTGCACATTCAAAGCCAGCCCCACAGTTTAGCAAGACCCTGTCTCTAAATAAATATAAAATGGGGCTGGGGATATGACTCAGTGGTTAAGTGCCCCTGGGTTCAATCCCTACTACTACAAAAAAAAAATTGAATTTTTAAAAAATGGTTGGGGGAGGCCAGGATGTAACTCAGTAGTAGAATGCTCCTGGGTCCAATCCCCAGTACCACTACCACCAAGTAAATACCCATGAAGAGGTAAATCACTCACACAAGCAGTAACCATGTAGGCTCCAATGAAGAGGGTACAAAAAGAAGATCCCGCTTCTAGCTGGAGTAGTCTCATCATGAAAACTTAGCTATTTTTAACACCAGCAACATAGAACTGATTTTTGTTAAGCCACCCCTACCATCCTCCCCAACTTAGGCCTACTTCATTAGATGTCAGCCCCAAAGGTACATCCTTGCCTTGGTTTGTACAGTAGGCAGGTAAGACTGGCTTTCTTGTTCACACAGATGCAGTTCCTTCTTGCACAGGGGTAAGAGTCTCATCTAAAGAGTGCTTGGCAGTACGGTAATTAGTTGTGCTTGCCAGGACAAGCACTAATTCTGATCCCCAAATATATGTTGTTTTGGTCAGATTCACAGTCTGAGAATGAGGCTTCACCAGTGAAACGGCCACGACTACTGGAGAGTACTGAACGGTCTGAGGAAACCAGCCGATCTAAACAGAAGAGTCGACGTCGGTGCTTCCAGTGCCAAACCAAACTGGAGCTGGTGCAGCAAGAATTGGGATCATGTCGCTGTGGTAAGATCTCCCCCAGTGGCATGATAGAGACTGTGTCCTTAACATTCCTGCACAGCTTAGAAATTACCCTAAGAGGTTGAAGTAATTCATTCCTCTTCTGAGTACCTCCTTGTAAGCTCTAGGGGTAGAACTTGAAAAATCCAGAGTGCAGGGCTCTGGCTTCTAAATGTTCTTCATTTCATCTCATACAAAGGAGACAAAAACATCTCCAACTGTTCTTAGACATATTGAGTTATATTGTCACTGCTCACTGCTTTCAACTTCCCACCACTTACACTTCTGCTTCCTTCCCATTCATGACTTCAGAAATTAACTTAACCAGAAGTCTGGAATTTGTACCGTAAAATTTGAATGAGTGTGTTACTGTTTTTGATAAATGGAAGATCTCTTCCTACATCCCTTTTTAAAATGTTTTTATTAGTACATTGTGGTTTTACATAATATTGTTATACACAATATAGTTATACATAATATTTGGGTTCATTTTGACATAATCATACATACATGGAATATAATTTGCTCCACTTCAGTCCCCAGTACTTCCTCTTTCCCTCCAATATTCTTTTTAAATTAAGTTTTGATTAGAAAATAGTTTCTTTTTTTTTTTAACCTTAGTTTATCCAGCAAGTTAACACCTGGAAGTAACCTTTCCTCCTTAATTCTCCAGTGTAATACCACCTCTTAGGATTGCTGTACAGGGATACATATTTTGAAACTTTATATATACCCACAGTTCTTCCTCTCCTCTTGACCACATATATCATGTCACATGAGGTCAAAATTGTGTCACTGAATTATTTTTAGGCTGGCTTGTAGTTTTTCTGTCCCTGTTTTTATTTCCTGATCTTATAGTATTATTATATTTATATGTAGTATTGATATTGGACTGGGGAGCAGAGCTCTTATCAAGCAGATTTTGAGCCTTGCGTAGCTTCTGAGAATCCTGTATCTTTCATCCAAAGAAGTTAATGTTGGAATTCCCCCTTCACCTCTGGAATAGCCATAGATATCCTACAAGTATTCTTGGTGGTAGTAAGGACTAGGTAGTAGTTCACTCAGAAGTTATAAAATGATACTCCCTGTAAGTTATCTATCTTCTGAAGATAGTCTTTTCTATTCCTGTTCCTCAATTATATGCCCTTTTGGAAATGCAAAGGCAGGAAGGGTATATTGTTTCTCATGGAAATTAAGTTTGTACACCTGTTCCTGGCATAATGAGGTATGTTCATCACATGCTGTGGTGTGTGTCGCTTCACAAAGCTAGAAGTATATATTCAATTGTGGGAGTAGGAAACATTTATGAAAGATCCAAAGAAGTATTTTTTTTTAAAAGGATATTCAGTATGCTATTAAATGCTTATGGAAAAGTATAAAGAGGAGGGGTTAAGATAGGTAGTAGGGGCAGAATCTGTGGCAGAGTTGCTCAGATTCATTGTATTTATACATGTGGTATGGTCCAGGTGAGGCCAGAATTTTATTTTTGGCTATGTTTAGGTCAACTCTTCTGGGTAATTTTTAAATTCATAGGTCAGGGATACTGTAGTTAGCCAAAGAAGCTTTGGAGTCTGGTGGCTAGTCAGCTTTGCCCCATGCTGAGCACTCTGTCTAATCCTTTGAAATCTGCAGTTTCTTGTTTCTGGGTTCATTTAAACCATTGGAAAGTTTCAGCAGTTCACTATTAACCATATGGTGAACCTACCTGGCCATTTTGCCTGTTGCCTTTATAACATAGGCCTGTGGTTGTTCCTCAGTTATATTTGTGGCTTTTTCCTGTACCTTATGTTCTCTTCCTCCTCCATCAACCCCTCTTCTTTCCTTTCTTTTGGGGAGTGGGGGTGGGGTTGGAAGGATAGGCATACAGGGGATTAAACCCAGAACCTGGCACATGCTAGGAAAGCACTCTGTCAGTGGTCTACATCCCTAATCCTTTTTTTTTATTTTGAGACAGAGTCTTGCTAAGTTGCCCTGGCTAGTTTTGAACTTACAGTCCTCCTGCTTCAGCCTCCTGAGTAACAGGGATTATAGTAATGCTCTTGTTTCCTTCTTGAAAGTAACTGAAACCTAGGTACTATGCAGGGTTTGCTACAGCAGATCAAACAATTAGTCTGTCAAGTGTATTGTCTTGCCCTCAGTGTGCTGATGTTTCCTCTTGTCAGGCAGCAGGTAGAATTCAGCGATGAGATCCAGAGGGCTATAACCAAGTCTCACAGTTCACCACCCTTCAGTTTTGATGCAAACTACCTAATTTCCTAAGGTCTTATTAGCACCTAGCTGAGAAAAATTCAGAAACAGCTGTTAGATGACTTCACCTTACCTCCAGTGAAGCCAACCTGTCAAACTGATTATTCTGCCATGATTTTCACCATCCTGGGCAAGAGGCTGAGTCTCTAAGTGCCTCTTGGGTTTGCCCAGGCTTCCATTCTCTCTTTGGTTATCTAATATGTAGTTCCTTTTCTTGTGCCCAATTCTGAGAGTCTCCTAAAAGAGGTAGATTTGACTTTTTTGTTGGGATAATAAAGCCCAGAGCTTTTTACAGTCCCTTCAGATGGAGCCTTCCTAGAGGGAGCTGGAAATTGAGTTTGATCTACCAAGAGTCATGTACCACGTGCCCAGAAAAAATGACTGAGTCGGCTGCCATGTGTTAAATGATGAAGGACAGAGATGGGAACATACACAACTGTTTTTGTGTTCCTCTTGTCTGCCTGCTTGAATCTCTCTAGGAAAGGATGCATTGTATGGCTGTTTCCTTGAGGATGCATGGAATATTGGAGAGATGTTTAACTGCTCTGAAAGGTTTTGGAGGAGGGAAAAACACAGTAATTTACTACTGAAATTGAAGACTCAGAAAGGTAGTTTGAACTCAAACAGAACACTTCTTCACTGCAGAAAACCTTTTTTTTATATATATTCGCAATCTTTTCTTCCATTCCCTTTCTACTCTGTACAGGTTATTAACTGCTGACAAGAAATTCACATCTCATAAATAATGCTTAAGAGCCATTGCTATATAAATTGAATGTGTTATGAATTGTGATGGGCCTTTTTGTAGCATTCCATGCCTAGAGCAGGAAGAATAGAGGATGTCATTTTCATTAATTTCTAATGAGGTGCCAATTAAAGGCAAGGAAGATGCTCCAAAGGGAAGAGTGGCCAAGCTCCCCTGAATCCTCCGCCCCAGGGCTGTCATCCAAACACTGCCAGTGAAACCTTCTCTAAAAATTCCATTAAATTACAGTCTCATCGAGAGCGCACACAGACACATTCAGCTTGCCTTTGATCTTCAAAAGAGCAATTTGTAAAGCGAGTTCTGAGCCTTCTCACATAGGGAACGGCTCTAGGTGATAGGAATTTTTAATTGCCAAGGCACTCCATGAGCTTTCAATAAGAAGGTGAATTCTGAAGATGAATTCTCCTCTGCTTCACTGTGACTAGATAACCTTTAAATCAACAACACCAAAGTAACACCCTTTTCCTGTGAAATCTTTCAGGGTGCCAATTAGAAAAGGCATGTGGCGAGGCTGGGATGATAGTGTGCATCCTAGAGCATCTTCATCGGTTTAACTTCTCAAGGTAGAAAACAGTTGCATAAAATGGATTTACTTGTTTCATTTTCTACTCAGTAGGCAAATTGATCAGCTCATTCTTATTGCAGGAGTCTTGTCTCCTGAAATGCCACATAGAGGATGTTATTCTGAAACGTGGCCATCTTTATCAGGTCTGGGCCGCATCACAGCCATGTGAATGCTGTCTTCTCTAAGCAGATCTTGTGTGACACACAGTGTGGCTTTCTTCTCAGAAGCACACAGTTAATTTTTAAATACCAGTCTAAGAGCTTGTGTAAATTTTTACTTATTTTCAACTGGTGGTGACTTCACAAACTGTAAGTGGATATGTTTCCCTTTGAGACAGTAGTGCTTTTTACTAAACTCATGAGTGATCTGACTTTATTGTTTTCAAATTAAGTTTTCTCTTCACCTTAGAAACCCAGTAGTGCTTGTAGCTGGGACCACTAGAGTAGTATATTGTTTTCAAATGCTTCAGTGGTCATTTCTGCCCTATCATTCACTGTCAAACCAATTCAGCAAGTATTCATTGAGATAACTATGCATAAAGCATTTCTTTCTAGGTTTTATGGGAAATACAGGAGCTAAAAATACAGAATCTAGCTGGGCATGGCAGTGCATGCCTGTAATCCCAGCGGCTGGGGAGGCTGAAACAGGAGGATCATAAGTTCAAAGCCAGCCTCAACAAAAATGAGGCTCTATGCAACTCAGTGAACCCTGTCTCTAAATAAAATACAAAATAAACTCAAAACAGGGCTGGAGATATGGCTCAGTGGTCAAGTGCCCCTGAGTTCAATCCCTGGTAACCCCCCCCCCAAATATATAACAGAACCTAGGAATTCATAGTCTAGGTTAAACTTCGTGGACATCAAAATCACCTGGTTCTCAGCCAGCCACAATGGTATATGTGATGATGTGTTCTTCTGGGGGCTTTACATTGGGTAGCACAGGTGTCCATCAGCTCCTCATTGTTGATGTTAACTCTGATTTATCCACCCAGTCAAGGTATTACCCTATTTTTCTACTGTATAGTTACTGGTTTTCCCCTTGTGCCTAATAAGTGGTCTGGGGCAAACATGGTGTGGATATGTAAATGCCCTCCTTCTCAAAAATTTCCTCTGATTCAGCATCTATTGATGATTCCTGCTTGAACCAATCTTACTGTGATGGTTGCAAATGGATTGGTTATTACTATAGTATTCCTTTCACAGTTACCATATTCTTTTGAAAGTAAAGTCGCTTATCCTCCCCCATTTATTTTTTACTGGTATGGACTCTTAGCTTCTTCAATACTATTCTCAATTATTTTGGTTCACATTGTCCCAGATATAGCCAAATTGAAGTTCCTTCAAGCTATCTCCTGTTTTCTTGTGACATACTCCCCATCTTTTTGGGGCATGTGGAGAGCAATTCCTTACTCTCTTGTGTAACAAGTGTATTCCAGGTACCTCTGTACTTACTTTTTTCTAAATCTGGAATTAACCATTTCTCCAAGGATCCCTAAGATGACTTTAATATGCTCTCAAGTAGAGATTTACTGTGCCTGAGAGGAAGGCATACACATACATAAAATAACTGGCATTGTGCTAAGGTACAAGCCATATAGTATAAGAATATGTGGAGGGAGAGATTAATTCCAACTGGAAGACTCCAAACAGGCTTTTACAATTGTGACTTTAAAGGAAGAATGGAACTTCAGTGTAGGAAAAAGCAAATGCTTGGGCAAAGCTGGTGTTCTAGAAATGACCTCTGTGTAGCCACATGGGGCCTTGGCATCAAGTAAGGAGGGACTGCTCCTAGAAAAGGAGGAGAAGGTCCTTGGTTCCAGGCTGAAGAGTAGATGTGGGTTCCAGTTACACCATCAGTGATTTTGGATATGGTCAACGTGATCTAATTTGCCTTTTTTTTTTTTTTTTTTTTTAACTAAGAACACAGGAGAGTCAAGGAGGCTATTGAATAGTTGTAAGGAAATGATCTGAGACTAATACTAGCTGACTGTAGTGAAAAGGAATATGTGTCACCAGCTGTCACTGCCACTACAGGAGCCTGCACACTGAATGAACTAATAGTGATGTCCTAAGGTCCAGAGTGGGGCAAGGAACTATAGTGATTATGAAGTATGTAGGGACATGAAACTATCAGGTTGATCCTCAAAAATCAGCCCACGTGTCTCTACCTTTATTTTAATTCCTTTCCAAGTGTGAACCTGTCTGGAATGTTTGGCATTCTATCTTAAGTCTCTAAAAGAAAGTGAGATCCTCTGTTCTAAGGAAAAATCCTTATGCTGTGTAGAGTTCTAGCCTGAATTCATTAGAAAGCTCTGCCACACAGGGAAAAACCTAAGGACCTTTATCATGACCAAAACTGTTTTGGCTGGTGGGTGTAATCACTGCTGCCACAGAATGTAAAGTCCCTGGTCTGCCACAAGTTGTTCAGAGAGAATATGGTTATAAGACCCACCTCTTTAGGAGCTCCTGGATCTTGTTTATTCATGATTTAATTGAGATACAATGTTTGCACATCTTTATGGGGTACAGTATGATAATTTGATATGTGGATACAATGTGTAATGATCAAATTAGGTTAATAAGCACTTTCATCTTCTGAAACTAGAAGAGTAATCTTTTCTCTGTGCTAGGAACTTTTATACTCTTCTAGTTAATTCAAAATATGTTGTAGATTGTTGTAGCTGGTAGTGACCCTACTGTGCTGTAGAAAACCCAAATTAATTCCTCTTTTCTGGATTTTGATACCCCCTTATCTAACTTCATTCTGTATCTACTCTTCTGCTCTTCCTAGTCTGTACTGACCTCTCTTCTACTGTGTTTCTCTATGAGATGTACTTGTTAGTTTCTACAAATGAGTGAGAACTTGTGGCATTTCTGTGTTGCAGACATTTCTTTATGTATGCATTCATTTATTTTACTTGTTTAAAGACTTTTATTAGTCCATTATACATAATAATTGAGTTCATTTTTACATAATCCATACATGCTTGAAGTTTACTGTATTTGATTCCCCAGTGGGCTCTCCCTTTCCTTTTCCTCCTCCCTCCCCTCATTTCTCTTTCTCTACTGGTCTTCCTTTCCCTTATTTATTTACTTATTTTAATTGGTACTTTATAGACATACATAAAGGTGGAATTCACCGTTATATATTTATACATGCACATAGCATTATTTTGTTGAATTCCTACGACACTTCTTCCACTTTTCTGTCCCTCTTCTCTTCCCTTCAGTCTCCTCCTTATTCTCCATGATTTTCCCTTTATCTTTATGATATATGGCACCACCTCCCTTTTTATTACCATACTTTGCTCTAGTTTCTGCATATAAGAAAAAAACATTAGACCCTTTTTTTCTGAGTGTAGCTTGTTTTACTTTGCATGATGTTCTCCAGTTCCATCTATTTACCAATAAATGCAATAATTTTATTCTTTGTGGTTGAGTGAAACTCCATTGTGTATGTAGACCATGTTTTCTTAATACATTCATCTATTGATGGGCACCTGGACTGGGACTGTTGTGAGTTGTGCTGCTATAAACATTGATATGACTGTATCACTCTAGTACACTTATTTTAGTTCTTTTGGGTAAATACCAAGGAGTGGAATAGCTGGGTCATATGGTGGTTCCATTCCTAGTTTTTTGAGGAATCTCCAGACTGCTTTGCTGGGTGGTTGTACTAATTTACTGTACCACCAATAATGTATGAGTGTACCTTTTCCCCCCACATCCTCGCCAGCATTTATTATTATTTGTATTCTTGATAATTACCATCTGACTGGAGTGAGATGAAATTTTGGTGTAACAAAAACAGCGTGGTATTGGCATCAAAATAGATATGAAGACCAGTGGAATAGAATAGAAGACACAGAGACAAGCCACATAGAATCCTCTAATAATAAAGGGATTAGAGTTGTGCTCGGTGGTAGTATGCTTGCCTAGCATGTGTGAGGCCCTGGGTTCAATATTCAGCACCATATATAAATAAATAAAAGATCTATTGACAATTTTTTTAAAATAATAATAATAAAGCTGCCAAAAATATATGTTGGAGAAAAGATAGCCTTTTTAACAAATGGTTCTGGGAAAACTGGATTTCCTATGTAGAGGAATAAAACTAGATCCCTATCTATTGCCCTGCACAAAAGTCAAACCAAAGTGGATGAAAGACTTAGAAATTTGTTTTTGTTTTTTTTTTTAATTTTTTTTAGTTGTCAATGAACCTTTATTTTATTTATTTATATGTGGTACTGAGAATCGAACCCAGTGCCTCATACATGCTAGGCAGGCGCTCTACCACTGAGCCACAACCCCAGCCCCAAGACTTAGAAATTTGACCAGAAACTTTACAACTGCTAGAAGAAAACATAGGGTCAATAACTAGATCAGATATGTACAGCCACCTAACCCCTAAAGTTCAAGAAATAAAATCAAGAATCAATAAATGGGATGCTATCAAATTGAAAAGCTTCTGTACAGTAAAGGAAACAAAATGGGAGAAAAATCTTTGCCAGCTGACAGGGATGAATATCCAAAATATATAAAGAACTCAAAAAACTTAACACCATGGGACTGGGGTTGCGGCTCAGTGGTAGAGCACTTAACCTAGCATATGTGAGGCACTGGGTTCAATTCTCAGCACCACACATAAATAAATGAATAAAATAAAGATCCATTGACAACTGAAAAAACAAAACAAAACACCCAAGAAGCAAATAACACAATTAATAAATGGGGAAGAGAACTGAACAGACATTTCTCAAAAGAAGAA
Organism: Glaucomys volans; assembly: GCA_020662805.1. Taxonomy (NCBI): domain Eukaryota; kingdom Metazoa; phylum Chordata; class Mammalia; order Rodentia; family Sciuridae; genus Glaucomys; species Glaucomys volans. Next base: position 218,316 of record JAJEJO010003034.1, read on the forward strand.
ACACAAATGACTAACAAGTTTATTAAAAAGTGTTCAACATCCTTAGGAGCTCCTGTTTTTATGCTGAGTCTGCTGGTGAAAGATTCCAGTTTCTCCTGTACTCCTTAGATAGCAGCTGGGTTTGTGTGCTTCCTGTGGTGGAAGAAAAAGCAAACCAAACAAAAACAACAGCAACAACAACAAATCCTGTGATGGGAGTTGTTGTATGTGAGAGACCCAAGGGTAACTGGAAATCCTGAGGCAAATTCTGAGAAAAATTTCTCCCTTTGCTATTTTTTTCCCTTTCATTCTCACTGTATTTTTATCTAAACACAAGTATGCTGCTTGTTCTCCCCATTTAATCTTTAATGTATAAGTGTTCTAGTCCAAAACCAAATAGATTAGTCCCTGTGCTGCCTGTCTTTAATTTCAACTTGAGGTTTTAGAGCAAAACAAACCTTTTACTGAACATGAACTCCCGTGTATTTAGCCCATTAGAGCAGTCTTAGAAATCCAGCCTACCATACGGCCTTGACAGGGCTTTGACAGATCTGTAGAGACATGACAGAAACATGGAGAGTTCCCCCTCCCCAAGCAAAGGAGCATCAAAGGCCAAGCTCCTAAAATACAGAATGTGCAGGGCCTGTCTGCTGAAGCCTGTGTCACTTCCCCACCCATGTTCTATTGTCCCATGCAGTGAAATAGTTTCCATTCTCAATTTCAGACTCACCCCTGCTTCTGTGGTCTAGTTGAGCAAAACAGCTGCACTATATTTTATCAAATATTTGGATAGGTTACCTAGCTTACAGTATTTTTATGGGGAAAAAATGGATTCTTGTGAAATGAAATAAAATGTATTTTTTGTTCCAGTAGTAAATAGTTTTGGTTATTTTTTGCCCAGCAAGGTTGTCTTTCACTATTAAATAAGATTTAGTGGTAGGATTTTCACAGTTGTACCCTCCTAACACCTGACCAGATTTTAATAGCTATAGTTGAGGGAAATATTCTAAAAAAAACGTGGAATGTTCAAGTAGATTCTTCACAAACAGATGATTTAGCTTATGGTAAGCTTCCATGTGGCTTATATAAAGTCAACAAAATTGTTTTAAAGAGTTTTGCTATTCCATCAGTGCATTTCTGTTTACAGTTGAAGCACTTTCTTCATAGTCACATGTCTTGTGTCTATTTAGCTAAAGTGGGGAAAGGCTGCAACCTAAGGTGGCTGACTGACTTCTCTTCAAATCAGCATCCTAACAGAGACCCAAGATACTGTGCCAGGCTGTTCTGCCTGGGGATGATGAAGCAAACCATAAAGAGAAGTGCTGTGTTTGAATTAAATGCAAAATCACAAAACTATGTGGGTGGGTAGATATAGTCACGTACTAGCAGCTTTAGATGGAGCCTTAGCAATCGTTTAATCCAACTCCTTATTGATTGATTGTGCTGGGAATTGAACCCAGGGCCTTGTACTAGCAAGGACTCTGGCACTCAGCCATATTCCCAGCCATTTTTTTTTTTTAAATAAATGAAGAAACTGGGACTAGAAAGGTGGTCATTCCCTCAGATCACAGCCCTCTACTAATTCTACTAAGTAGTAGTAGTATTCCATGAAGTCTTTGACCTAAAATTGCAAGCCTGCTGAGGAGTTTCTAGCCTATGTGACTGTATGGCAATGCCTACTCCTTCTTCATTGAAGTTCAGCCCCAGTAACTGCACGTTCCTGACACATTTTCTGCTCCGTCATCACCACAGAACCCAGCATATCTTTTCTAAAGTTATCCACATTTTTTGGTCTTTTTCTACTAAAATACCTGAGTCCCCAACCTCTTCTTAATCATTAATTCAACCTTCAGAATTTTGCTTTGGTTCTCTTTGGAGCCTTTGCAACAAAACATCACCAAATAGGACCATGTATGGTAATACACATGCATGCATGAGAGTGCATACACGTATACCTACACGGGTGCACACGCTTCACACACACACACACACACACACACACACACAAAGTAGTAGTTTGTCAAAATAATGGGGTTTTCAGAATGTTTTCCTTCAAATCAATCACAAATTGTTCTTGAGGTTTTGACCTAAGAAAAGTTTTTCCTGGAGCCCATAATGCATAGTTAAAACTAATTTGTGTTTAGCATATTATATGTAATTATCAGTCTTCCTAATAGGTTCATACTGCAACTCCCTCTTAAGCAGTGCTTCTGAAAATGTGGCCCTTAACTCAGCATTTCAGAGCCCCTGGGAAGGCTCCTTCTTTAGGTAATTCTAATGTATTCCAAAGTTAAATATACTGTCATTTTATCAAAGAACTCACAAAGGTAATTTAAAACCAGAGAGAATTACTGCAATTGCCAATGAGTAGGATTCACACCAATGAGGTTTTAGTTCGTGGTTCAGTTCTAATTGTCTTAGTCATTTTCTGTTGCTGTAATAAAGTACCTGAGATTGGGTCATTTAGAAGAATAGAAGTTCATTTGGCCTGTGATTCTGAAGACTGAGAAGAACGTGGTGCCAACAGCTGCTTGGCATTTGGTGAAGGCCTTCTGCTGCATCATAAAATTGCAGGGTTAGGGCAAGACAGAGCAAGTGAGCTAGCTTGGGTCTCCTTATAAAATCACTAATGTCATCATGAAGCCCCACCCCCATGGCCTCATCTAATCCTAAGTACCTCCCAAAGCCCTCACCTCCAAATATTATTAACACATGAATTTGGAAATTAAGTGTCCAATACATGAATTTTTGAGAGACTGGTTAACTCCATTCTATTTCAGTTAGACACTTACATCTTCTGAGTGTTGATTTAACACATGCCTTCTTCCCCCTTGATCTCCTCTCCCCTGCCAGACTGAAATTCTTAGGATCCAGAACATGGTGGTGATCTATAACTTCCCAGAGTCCCTGTTGGAGTATGTGACCCTTGATGAATAACTAGTCAATGTTGACTAGAACATACAAGAAAAAAAATAAAAGTTAAAGGATTGGGTGTTGTGGTGAGCTGGTGGGTTATCATTAGGAGAAAGCCCTTCTGGAATAATGTTTGAAGGTAGGCCTAATTGCACAGTTGAATAGGAGAATGTCTGGTCTACTCTGCCTGTACATTGTGCAGGCTTCAGGTACAGGTGCAATCTGAAGAATTTCCTCATGGAATATTTGGCTGAAGAAACAAGATCTAGATAGAGGACATTAACATTTTTTATTTTTACATACTTTTCTCTGACTTGAACTTTTATCGGTGGAAAGAAAAAAATCAAAACATACACTATCAGATAGGGTAGCATTGCTTGCATGATTTAATTACAGTTATTTGATATGCCTCTGGTTTAAATTAAATAATCAACTTTGGAGAAAGGTGTATTTGCACAAATAAAACATGTGCTTCATCTTGGGCATCAACAAAGGCTCTTTGGAAATCACAAACACTACATGGTCACAGACCTGCTGTGTGTGATCACACTAGTCTCTCACTGTAGCTTGTAAACCTGCCCATCTTTGACGTAGAATGCAAACACTAACAGACCTTAGAAGTCATCCATTTGGTGCCAGTGCAACCCACTAAATTGAAGTTGCAGATACCATATCAGCCATGCATTGGAGGGTAACCTAGCCACTGGTACACCTCTAGCACAGAGGGAGAATATCATCCCCTATATGGGGACCATGGAGACTGACTGATTCTTCTCCACTAAACTAAAACTAGTGTAACACCTGTGTTTCTCCTCAGTCTGCCCTCCAGAGCAACCTATGACACATCCTCTTTCTCTTCTGCAAGCTGCTTTTCACGAATCTGAGTAGAGTTAGGCTTTCCAAATCCCTAGTTCTTCCAGTAGCAAGTCCATCCCCAGGAACTAAAGAACTGGTTTTGGAACATGAAGGACAAGGTTACATACAGGAATGCCAGATTTGGCTTAGTGTTTTTCTCCATGTTTTCCTCATTGGGGGCTCTTACAAAATCTGGGTATCTTTGTGAAGAAAACCCTTATTCATCTGGTCATTTCCTGAGACTGTTCAAAAGGCTTTTCCTTTGTGAATTTCATGCTTGGCCTGTGTTGATGTATTTCTCAGAACATATTAAAATTGTCTACACCTGCATCCTTCCTGTCAGACCATGAGCATTGCAAGTCAGGGGCTATGCTATATTTTTCTCTAGTTCTCAGCTCCAGCTGCAATACCTGATGTGTAGTGATGCTTAATAAACATGTGAATAGATTGGGAAACTCCATACTATTGCAGTTATGATTCTCTGGTGAAGGAAAAAGAATAGTTTCACTGAGCATCTCCTGTGTACTGTGTACTTGCACTTGTTTTATGTCATTTTGACCCTTTAAATACATTTACAGAGAGGAAAACTCAAACTTTGAAGTAACTCAGAAATACTGAGAAAATACTTGGACTTTAAACCCAAGTCCTTTGAGCTCCCAAAATCCTACTGCCTTTTCATGTCCCAAAGCTCAGACCCATTGAGTGCCCTTAACAATGAGGAGATGACTATAGCATTGGCTGTCCATGTATTCTCAACCATGTAGAATTTAGGCCCTTTAACCACTTTCCCAATTGAGGGATGCTTTTTATTGAACATTAAATAGTAAAAATTTGTGTGACCTACTGTGTGAGAACCACTGAGATGGTGTTTATTTTCCAGTCATTCTTGTGTGCTGTTTGTTTTGTTGTTTGATTTTGTAGCAGTACTGGGGATTGAGCCCAGGGACATTCTACCATTAAGCTATGTCCCCAACTCCCTCCCTCTTTTGAAAAAAAGTATATTTTGAGATAGGATCTTGTCAAGTGTCTGAAGTTGGCCTCAAACTTGTGATCCTCTTGCCTCAGCCTCCTAGTTCACTGGAATTACAGGTATGCACCACTGCACCTGGCATGGGATACTGTTTATAGTTGTGTTCCATATGCCTCTTGTCACCTCATCTAGTTGAGATGCTTCTAGAAGACAGGGTTCACAGCGTTGCTACCTTTTTTTTCCCCAACATGTTTAATTGTAGGTGGACACAATAACTTTATTTATTTTTTTAATGTGGTACTGAGGATGGAACCCAGTGCCTCACATGTGCTAGGCAAGTGCTCTCCCATGAGCCATGACCCCAGCCCAACATTGGCACCTTGTAATCTCCCACTGCACCTGGGTAAGAGTAGACACAGTAGCATTTAATTCTTATTGACCTTATACATTCTGTTTTCTCCTGAGTGCTAATTCATGCCCTCATTGTTCATGAAAACTTACCTTCTTCAGGATACCTTATGCAGTTGACCTCTCCTTGGTGTCTCCGATTTATTACACATTACTGAATTGTATTGCTTTTATTTGCAGTTGATTTCTTGCTTTGCTTCTTGTGACCTTCAGCTTGTTTTCCTCTCTATGCGTCTACAGCTGTCTTTAAAATCAGGAGCTAGTGCCCCCCCCCTCCTTTTCTTTCTCTTCTCCACCCAGCCCTTAGAATAGAGTTCTGTAAACAGTGCACAGATGACCAATAAATACTTTGGACTCCTTGAGCCTGATAGCTTCTTTCTCTTGCCAGACTCACAGCCCTACACTGGAGCCTGAATCCTTTATTTATTAGATGAGATTTCTATAGCACCTTTCCTTTGAGAAGATCAATATCAATGAAGTTTGTTTCTGCTTCTGGATAAGCAGACCAAGGTCCTGGATAAAACCACATGACAGCCTTTACCCCTCAACTGCTGGGCCTGCAGATGCAGGCTCGGTGAAGCCTTGCTACTTCAAGTCTTACTGTCTTGCTTCCAGCAAGGAGGCTGAATAAGATTCTATGACAAGTAGCAACAGCAGCTCTGTGGTGTTGGTCTGTACTGTAGTCAGTGTAACAGATAGGGTACTTGCCGTTGAGATCACTGCTGTCTTTTGGAAAGTAGATATGGAGAAGGCCCACTAACCAACCCCATTCAGTGTTCCCAGGGGTGGCTGTCCCACTGGTGCCTGGTGTCATAGAGCATTAGAACTGTTCAGGCGCTGAGACCCAAAGCCATTCTGCCAGGGAGCGAGGTCCCTGGGACAGGACCCACAAGAGGCATGGCAGGTAGTCTGTTCCCAGAGATTCCAAAGGAGCAAATCTTGGATAGGCTGGGAAGTAACACTCTCCTAACTAGAAGGAAAAGGATCTACCAAAATCCAGATCGGAACTGCTGAGACTAACTGTGACACATAAGAACAAAGTTCAGGGACAAAAGCTGAAAAGGGTGAATGTGTCAGTCCTGTATTTCATTGGAGAAGTGCCTAAAATAATTGGATCAGCTGGCTTTTCTAGGAGTTGCTCACCTTTCCACCACCTACTTGTTCGTGCTGACATTATTCCCATCCCTATTCAGGATTAGAGCTCTGTAGGGAGTGAGCACATCTCCCAGAACTTTGCAGACAGAGGTGCACTTAAAACAACTGCTTGGTGTGGGAAATGAGCAGCATCACTGCCCTGACCTGTCCTCACACCTGTAGTCCAGAGGACTGTCACTGTGGATCAGCCTAGCCACTGAGGCACCTTATGAAACAAAAAAGGAAGGGAAATCAAGGTGTTGGAGAGAAAGGAGAAGGAACAAAATGGAGGACTAGAAATGTAAGGAAATGGAAGGGGACATTTCTAGAGGAGTGATACTGAGGCACAGGGTGTCCAGTGAGGAATGCTGATTTGTCACACTGCCAGTCCCTGAGCAACCCAGATGTGGCCAGTACTTACTTTTCTCTGAGATTTGAAGATGTTATCTTTCTTTGTTGTCTCCTGTGGCATTGAGAGGTAGAGCCACCTGTATTGCCTAGTTCATTACTGTACCCTAAGTGCCTGGGACACAGTTGGAAGGAAGTGATGACGTGGAGTGCCCCTCTTTGCTTTGGGTAACTCTTTGTACAGCCCTCATCACCTGTTGTATATGCTAGCATGTAAATGCCCGGGAGGGTGACTGGGAGATAGGTGACACTGGCCTGTGGAAACTCTACCTCCTAGAGTCTTCCACAGCAGCCCCTGCCTTACAGTATCCAAGGCCGGCCTACTGCATTCAGTCTGTGAGTCCTCCTGAGAAGCACTGTGAGGCTTCAAGGGGATCCAGGGGCAAGAGTACCATGGCAGTGTTAGATGCTCTCCTCCAGCCAAAAGTTTCTGTTAAGTGTTAATGAAGATACTTGCTTTTGCTGCCCAGAAGAAGGGTGGTTCTAGGCTGTTAGGGAGGTGGCAGGCAGTAGCTATACTGTGGTTGAAGACAGATCTTGTGAATCCCAGAGAGTTTGACAGCTACTGCCTGGGCCTTGCAGAACCTCATGTTCCTTCTCCTCACAGGACGGTCAGGACACATGCTGTGCTCTCCACACATTCTGATGTTCTTCCTTCTTGAACTCTGTCAGCCCAGCAGCCCCTGGAAGGTGGCAGCTGTGAGTCAGCACACAGCAGAGCTTGCTCCTTCTTGTGATTAACATACAGGATGCCATACACATACTCCCCATCACTGTGCTCTGCCATGCTACAGATTTACCCAGAAAGGGGGGAATTCTGGATTTGCAGGTTAACGGGTATTCTTCCCTGGAGCTGAACTGTTACCCTGAGATTAATTTTCCATAGAATCTGGAGTGACTGGAATACCAGGGTAGAGAAGTGAATGTCAGTGGGAGCCTGTGTGATTATGTTCAGTTGTTCATTACCTGCATTCAGCTCATTTTATGGTAAAGCTTCAATTCCAGGAGAGCATCTAATGCCATTTTGGACATTTCTGGGTTGCCTCTGTGAGTAAGCTTAGCAAATAGAAACTTGTATTAATTACAGCAATTGAAAAGGCATAGTCAGGGGAGCAAACCTGGTAGTGCAAAAACTGAGATATATCAAAGTAACAGTTTTTCAGCTGTGCCTGCTGAACCCGTTTGCCCAGGTAAAGTAGACCATGTGGTGGTGGTCTCCTGGGGTGGGATAAAGGTATAGTTATTAGCATTACACATTTTTTTATTGCTAGAATTAATTTTCTTCCATTTTTTAATGAATCAACTGTTCACTAAAATTATTTTTCATTCTACTAATCTTTATTGAGTTCTAGAAGAAAAGCAGGAAATAAAACACAAGTGTACAGTCTCTTAGTGCTTTTATTCTTTGGGGAGAGATGCAGTAAGCAGGGAACAGATACTCAAGATAATATCTGGTAGGAGTAAGTACCATGATATAATAGAAGACAGTGAGTGATCAGGGCCAGGGGAGCCACAGTAGGGGTGGCAAGCCAGCGCCTGGGAGGACATGAAAGCAGAGCTGACATGCAAGCTAGGAGAAACGTGTCCCAAGCAGAGCGAATATAGGTCCTGGGGGTGGGAACAAACTTTATGAAGCAAAAAGCCAGCCATGTTGGTGAAGCACAGTGCAGGAGGAGAGCGGAGGGGCAGACAGACAGTTGGGGGCTTATAGGCCTTTGAAAGGAGTTTAATTATCATTCTAAACATAGTAGGAAGGCATTGAAGGGTTTTAAGCAAAGGAGTGACATGATCTGATTTACATTTTTAAAATACCCCTCTGGGAGAGAAGCAGAAATGCTTGTGTGTGCATAGATTCTCAAGAATACATAAAGCTGGTGGCAGTGGTTGCTTGGCCTCTGGGGAGGGTAACTGAGAAAATGAGATGAGAGACCTACTTTTTGCTGAATGTTACTTTATACAATTTGAATTTTATTATATTCATATATTCCATTATTATATTCAAAGAGAGTTAACAAATATGAAATAATACATCTCAGGTCAATTATCCTAAAAGTAAGCCCCATAAGCCCTGCAAAGTCCTCCTAAATGCTCTGAAGAGGGAGGCTTGGAAGGCAGCAAAAGCAGCATCAGGACACTAGCTGACCAGGATGGAGCCAGTGGCCTCACTGCATCTTAGCCCTGCTGTCATTTCTTCTGTTCCTTCAGCATGCTGAACTCATTCCTGCCACTGCACCTCTGCATGTGGTGGGAGAGAAGGGCAGATTCAGGACATCTTTTAGAGGTAAATCTAATGAGGTCACAGAGTCAGTATAAGTAGTAAGGGAAAGAGAAATCAAGAATGAGTCCTGGGTTTGACTGGGGCAGGGAACATGAGGAGATAAACTAATGTAGGGATCAAGAGGATTAATTTCTGTTTTGAACATATTACAGTTGAGATTTCTATTAGACAGCTTCATTTAAGGTGTTCCTCAAATAGGCAGTTAGATACAGGAGTTTGGGGAAGAATTCCTGGATGGAAATGTGAGATTCTGTTTAAAGCCTTGGATTTGAATGAGGTTATGTAAAGAAGGGAATGTAAAGGTGAAAATGCAGGAGGACTTCATTCTGGGGTAATTTTTAGAAAAACCATTTAAGGATTTTAAGGAGCAGCAGTCAGTGAGATGGGACGAAAGTCGGTAGTGTGATATCACAGAGGATAAGAAAGGAAAGGATATCAAGAAATGGGGAGGAGTGTGCTGTGGAGAGGTTAGTATGGGGATATTGGATTTGGATACCTGAGCTATTGATTGACCTTTGCTTGTCCCTTAAGATTCAGAGAACACAGTGCCTTTGCAACTAACTTGTTCATTCAGTTCAGCCAAAATATATTGAGTCAAGCACTGTTCTAAGGTATATGTGATAAATTACAAAAACATGGTCCTTGATTTCATGAAATCTAGCCACATTAATGAAAAAATTGCACAAGTGACCCTAAAATTTCAATTGTGACTAGTAACTGAAGAAGTATAAGATGCCATAAAAGCATGTAATGGGACCCAAGGCTAGTCTGAGAGTTTAGGAGATTCTCCTGAGGAAGAGGCTGAGGCCTAAGTACATGAAAATTCAGTTAGGAGTCACTATGTCTAGGACAGAGGGCTGGGGATGAATGGCACAAGGTGAACAACAGAGGCAGCACAGGGGTATGATTGTGCTACAGTGGTGATATTTTGAGTCAGTGGGAAAGCGTTAGTGGGTTTAGCTCAGGAGCATGGCGATCATACTCCTTTTGCTGCTGTGAGGCAGGTGGGTTTGGTGTGGAGTGAACACCTAGAGGAGGTATTGCAGCTGCCACAGGAAAAGATACTGGTGACCTTGACTAGGTAGTGGCAATAGAAATGGAAAGAAGAGAATGAATTTGATTTTCAAAAATAGGATTCATAGAAGTTGGCAATTTAGTGTGAAGAGTAAGAAAGACAACACTGGTGGCCAGGTTTGTGTCATGAGTTGTGGCCTTGTTCTCTTAGAATGGAGACACTTTGAGAAGCACATTTGTGGGTAAGTAGCAAGTGTCCCACTTAGACCCCCTCAAAACTCTGAGATAACCAAGACACTAAGTAGACAACTGAATACAGAAGCATAGAGCTCCAGAAAGGTCTGGGGCAGAGAAGTAAGTTTCAGGATTGTTGCATAGTATGCATAGTTAGAATTTTGAACCTTAGACGAGAATCTCAGTGAGACAGAAAGAAAGCCCAATACCGACCCTACAGTTGTAACCCGCTATTCTAGATGCTCAAGTGAGAACTGAAAGGATAATTGGACTTAGCCATTTTTAGCCTTCATTCATGAGGTATTGTTCATACCCAGATTGCACCCGTTTTTTTGAAGTTTTATATCTGAGTCTCTCCTACCCCCACCCTAGGTGAGATGAGATTGGGTTATGGGGGTTAGGTTCTTCCATGCAGTAAGTTTGTAGGACCAAACAGTGGACTGGCAGCACACTCTACAATCTCAGTGACTCAGGAGGCTGAGCAGGAGGATCACAAGTCCAAGGCCAGCCTCAGACTTGGCCAAACCCTGTGCCAAAAAATAAAAAAGACTAAGGATGTGGCTCTGTGGTAGAGCTTCCCTGGTTCAATTCCAAGTATTTAAAAAAAAAGAGTGGGGTCACCAAGTCATTGGGGGTTGTAAGTAGAGTTTGCAATCTGACCTTAAATTTGAACTTATGTCTGTAGCTAAAACATTCTGCCATTGAATGAACCTAAACTAATTTTAAATACAGAGACTCAAGAAGCCAGCTTCTCTGCCCAACCCCACCATCACCTACAAGTGGACAGCAGACATTGTGGGACCTGTAACTTCAAAGCTCAGATTTTATGAAAATAGAAAAGGGCATGCTTATATTCCTAAGCTCCTCAAAATGACCTTTTTGAGTTACTATGGTGAAAACAAAAAGCATGTAAAAAGATTAGTCTTAAACAAAGAACATAAAACAAGTGCATGCAGTGCTGGTGCAGCTTGGGTAGAAACAGACTGTTTGCAGTGTCTTCAGCCCATTCCTTTCTCTCCCTCATCCTTTCTCTACAGCTCCCAGCCTGACAGTCTCAGGGAAATAGACACAAGGCTTTTCGACACACTGTCAGTTCGTGACTAAACTTGGAAACACACATGCTCTGCCTCTGCTTGTGAGAGAGCTTGCAGAATTCTCAGCTGTACCTGTGGAGATGCCCAACAGGGGCAGAGAAGCTCCTCTGCTGTCCTTGGAAAGTTTCCATGTCTCTGTCACAGTGTCCCAAAGCACTGAGTGCTTTCCAGGCTGCCCTGTGTAGTCTTCATATATTTAAATCAGATGTCTCTAAAATCTGCATATCTTCAACAGAAATCTTTACTGAGCTCTTGTCACTTAGCATGTATTTATAGTCTATAAAAACAGGTTTGTGGAGAGGGGAGAGGAAACTTGTACATCACATATTGGGAGCAAGATTTCCACATTCATTCTCCCTTGGCAGCAGGGACTTCTCACAGGAGAAGGGAGCCTGAGTCTAGACAGAGGTAAAGGCAGGTGGGCAGAGGCAAGTTATGTGAGTGGAGGCGGAAGGCACAGGTATGTCTGGAGGAAGGTCAGAGATGAGAAGCCAGGTGTGCTAGCTTTAAGGTGAGAAAGACCACACCACCATGCGTCAGTCACCCAGGAACAGACGTCAAAGAAATGATCTTTTCTTTTCTAGGTGTGACTTTAGAGAGAGAGGTGTGACATTTTCAGTCTGATGCCCTCTGTGAACATTCCATGACTTAGATGAACTGATTCTTGTCTGCAGATGTGCTTCTGGGGAGGGCTGAACAGGGCTAAACAGGACTAAACAGGACCGTTCCCTGGTGAGCCCTATGACAGGAGCCTACTCTAAGCCCTCCAGGGAGGGATGAGTGTGACCCTTTTTCTCACCTCTGCTGTAGCTTTGGGACTGGTTTTGTTAGAGACTGCTCCATTTGAAAAAATAAACTTTCAAAGAAAAAAGAAATGCTTAAAGAAAAGTTCAAGCAAACCAGGAACCTGCTGAAAGGAGGGTAAGGTCTCTCCAAAACCAGAAGTTTCTTGCCCACACAGCATTGCTTTCCTGAGAGCCCATATGTGATTGGAGTGGGGGGAGGGGACAGCGAAGGGGCCAAGAGTGCAGGCACCTCCTGGAGGGTTGTGGACCCAAAAAACTGCTCAACTCCCTAAAGGTCAGTGCTGCCTGCTTTTAGCTCCTGAGCTCTGACACAGCAAGTCATCATTCCTGTGGCAAAAACTGCCCGGGGCTATTTTCTCTTAGGTAAGTTCTTTTTTGGTTTGGGGGTTTTTGTTTGTTTGTTTTGGTACTGGGGATTGAACCCAGGAGCACTTTACCACTGAGCTACATCCCTACCCTTTTTATTCTTTATTTTGAGACAGCATATCACTAAGTTGCCCAGGGTAGCCTTGAACTTGTGATCCTCTTGTTTCATCCTCCATAGTCCCTGGAATTTTCAGGCATGAGCCCCCATGCCTGGCTGATTTTCTCTTGGTTCTTAAATATATACTCATCTCTAGATAAAACAGCTTAGCATAATAGGAGCCAGCAGCCATCCCCCTTCTTGTTCTCTGAGGATGAAAGAGCTTGCTGGAAGGAACATTCTCACAAGTCACAGTGTCCTTTGTGGTATCCTGTGCCCCTAGGTGACAAAATAGGTTTTGCCTAGGCAGAACGAGAGTGAACTGTGGGAGGGGAGGTTTGTTCTCTGACTTTTGAGTAAGTGAGGGCTGCTTGTGTGGGTGACAGAAGATGTTGCTGGGATAGGGCACACATTCCCCACGGAGGAAAGAGGTGATTAGGGGTTTTATCAAGAATTAGACTGTATGGAGAAGCAATAATAAAGGATGTCAACGGTAGTGGATGTTTTTATAGTTTTTAACCTGTATGTGTACAGACTGCATTAGGAGCTTTATTCACACAAACTGTGGCAGTTTTCTTCCCTCCACTGCTGACTGCTCTGTTAGAGCAAAGTACACACTTGCCAAGGGGAGGGCTCCATCACTGCTCAGTGCAGTAGCTACTCTTGGTTCTGTGCTTCATAGGCTCTTGTATCTTTGCCTTCTCTCACATTGCTTTTTGTGTGCAACATGTAGCTGATATTTTAATTGATTTGGGAAAAACTAGATCATTGCTTCTGTTTTAGAATTGTCTCAGTCTGATTTAGTGGTATTTATTAAGGAGTGGGGTACACTTTTCTAAATTGCAAGTTCTCCTACCCTTTGAAAGATGCCCAGCCTGGTGACTGACTCTGGCTTCAGTTCCAGAGCGCTGGGCAACTGACCTCTGCTCATCACTGGTTTTCTTCTCCAGCTCAGCAGAGCACTGTATCAGCCAGCTCAGCGAGCTGGGATCCAGTTCTGTTTCTTGGAGCATAATGATTTTCCCTCCACCTTGTAAAGCCAGGGATGGAGGAGAATGTAAAACAGACACTTCCATTCCTGAAACACCTGCAACTGCTTTGCCTGTACCATGGGCCTGATGAAATAAAATGCATTAAGATCTGTTAATACCTTTCTGTGCTACAAATTCTGCCTTGGGCATTGGGTCAGTGGATGTGATATAATCTAGGGATTGCTACTGGTGGGAGTATAAATGGCTAATGCTTTGCAGGAAGCTTTCCTGTAACCACGTGCTGTTCCTAACATGTACTTACAAATGAGCTGTGAGGTCAGTGAGCAGTCTTAAGTTTTAAGAAACTTTTACCTTGCTGGAAAAAAATGAGACTTTTTTTTTTTTTTTTTTTTGAATGAACTTGTCATTTCAGACACACGAACCAGGCACATTTGTTATTTATTTCTTAAAAAGACATTTCAGAAACCAAGTGATACCAATTACTGAGTTGAGATTTGGAGTGGCTACCCTCAGGAAGCTCTTGGGTAGGTTTTGTTTGTTGGAGCCCTCGTACGTCTGTACCAAGTCTGATTTGGCTCAAGACTAGACCTAGCTGCCCAGGCCTGCTCACTTCACCATGCTGCATTCAGCAGGGACTGGGGGCTCTTAAGCAGGTGCTCTGTGCAGACAGCATGTGCACTGCAATTGCGTGCTGCACACCAGCAGAGTATTTTAACAGTACCCTAGTCCCTGAGGCTTGTCAGTATTTTTAGGTTCTGCTTGAACCTTTGTCAATTTGAAATTCAAATGAACAAGAAAGTGTAAAACATTTCGTGCAAGTGTGGTAAAAATACCAGGCAGCTGGAGCCGAGGCCTGCCCTGGTCTGCGGCTTTAATAAAACAGCCACTTGGGGGTGCGTTCATGTGGGGGATCTTCAAGAAAGCAAATGTTTTATTAAAGTCCAAAAGTGTCCAGAGCTGCCCAGTTTTGCCGACTTTAAATGGTGCCTTTTTACTCCAAGATGAGGTCAGTAAACAGCATTTCTGGTAGAGACTAAATGAAAATGTCAGGGTCTCAAACTTTGTGAATTTTGACCTCACTTTCTTGGTCTCCCTCAGGGTATTCCATGAAAAAAGGACAGTTCGACCCTTGCTCACTTGTTAGGGCATGGAGGGAATATGCAGGCCCCTCAGACAGCAGTAGAGGTGTACTGGGGCAGAACATAAAGTGGGCTCATGTGAAACGTGGTCTCCTTTTCTCTGGCCTCCAGCTTCTGCTTCACCCGTCTCCCCTATTCCCCACACAGCAGACATTCCCTGTGGCCTCGGGGAAAGGGACAGTGAGGAGAAGGGAACTGGCAGATACTTGATTTCCTTCAGCTGCTTCTGGCTCCCTCATTGCAGAGACACAGGCCCCATTTCCTCTGGCACTAGGTTGGATGACCCTGGGAGTATTCTCCTTGGGGTGTTCCTCTTGGGCAGCAAATGTTGATTTGTGTACAGGAGTAAAATGGAAATCTCCTTACAGCTTTCCTAGTCCTTAGAGCAAGGAATTGGCTAGTATGGTATTTTTGCCTACTGATGGCATTTGTGCAAATTGCTCTCAGTAATGTAGATTTGGTCTCAAAACACCCACACCTGGGCTGGGGATATAGCTCAATTGGTAGAGTGCTTGCCTTGCAAACATGAGGCCCTGGGTTTGATTCCCAGCACCACCCAAAAAAACAAAAAAACAAAAACACACCCACAACCCCCTCCCTGTGTAAACAGGTGAGAATGATCTGTGGATGAGAGCATCTGAATGAATTGTTTGAATTTCCTATGTGAGTTTTAAAACCTGTCAAGTAAGGTCAGATGTTTGGTTCCCATCAAGTGATACTTTTTAGAATTCTCAGATTTCACAAGTCTTGAAGAATGAGCTTCTCTTCAGCTTTCTGCTGGGAATGTTTCTAGGCCCTTCCAAGTTGGGCATCTTCATGTCTAGTGTGGCCCATGGCCGGTTGTCTCCCTTAGGAGGGTTGAGTTCAGATGTGTTCATTTGACACCTGTGAGTGACCTCTCCTCCCAAGAGAAGTGCACCCCCTCCCCTGCCCTCGCTGTCCAGAGTGAGGGACCTAAAAGCAACCATCTGCATTCCTTGTTCATTTGGGCTTCTCTCCGGACTGTGGTTTGTGTACTGAAATCTTGTGTGTATGGTAGCAACAGTCAGGAAAGCTACTGCTTCTTGGAACTTCATCTTTTGCTGTCCATAGACACAGGCATGGGCAGTGCCCTGGGATGCTTCATGCCCACATAACCCCTCCTGATGCTGCCTCCTCAGTTCAAGGTGCTGTTCTCAACTGAGACTGAAGCTGCTGGAGCCCATCTGGAGACCTTCCAGCCCAGGTCGCTTGTCATAGGCAGCCGCCCTACTGCCCTTCGCCCTCTACCCATGTCAGGGAGAAAGGGTGCAGTCCAGAGGGGCTTGGAGGGCTGCCTTTCACCCTCTCTTTTTAATCAAGGACTCATCCCAAATTGCTCTAAAGTGCCAGCAAGCAAAGAGACGCCCACACAAGTTCTTGAGCATTTTATGCAGATTTACTAAAAACAGTTCAGGCAGCCTTAAAGGAGCTTCACAGCTTTCTCCTGGGCCACTGTTCATGGAAATCCGGTAATCCTGCACTCTGGGAGCAGGGCAGTCAGTCACATGACTTTGCAGGGGAAAGGATTGGGGTTAAAGCACGTTTGGCAGGCATTTCATGTTTTCAAAAATTTCTGCCCTGGCTGTTTTTCTCTCTCTTGGGTGTAAGTGTCCTTAACTGTATCCCCCTCATCTCTCTCTATTCCTCCAAAGTACTGTATGCTGTGTAGCTGTGATGAACAAAAGTATGTTGAAACTGTTTTTAAAATTACATGCTGTTGAACAATGGGATCATAAGGAGAGTACGTTTGGGGTTGTATGTATACAAATGAGAAATTAGATTTTCACCTATGACTTTTTAAATTGGGGGGAAAAAGAATTGCATGGTTCCCTGGGTGGTAGTGCCAGGAAGGTTGATATGGTTCACCTGATAAGATCTATGTCCTTCGTGTTTTGTGCTTTCTGGATGCCAGTCTTCTTTGGCAGTCTTGGAAAGGCCCCAGTTGGTTTCCAAAGAATGGTGTAGAGGAAGCGCTGAGGCCAGCCCAGCCAAGTCTAGGGAGTAAATGCCTGTGTTTTTTAAGACTGTGTTTGTCATTGAAATTAAAGACAGTCTTACAAAACACACACACACACACACACACACACACACACAGCCTGGACTCATCTCTGCCCATGTCTGTTTTGGTCTTCAGAGGATAATAAAAAGTTCATGACACTCACAGTGGTTTCTGGAAACAAATCTGTAAGTACCAAGAAAAAAATGAATAAAGACTGGTTCCCACCCATCCCTACCCACCATCCCCTGTATTCAAGACAACATTCTTCTGATACTGACACCAGAATGCATTTAGCCATTGTTCACTATCAGTGAATGATACCTACTCAGCATTTGGGACAACTTCCAGCATGTAACTGCCTCCAAAGTGAATGATCTGGACAGGAGAAGGAGTTGAACTTAATTTATGTCATATAATAATCTCAGTGTAGCAACTTGGAAAATTAGCCTTCCAGAATTTCCCCGCAGACTTCTCCCCAGTGAATTATAGTGCCATATATTCTAATTGTTACCAGTGCCCCACTCAAAATGTAGTTGATACTGAGTAGTTCTCAATTTTTAGAAAGCAAGTCCAAGTGTCAAGGTACGTGTATCAGGCACAGAACTGTGGTATTTTGGCTGAATGAAGAATCCTTGGGGTGGACAGAGAGAACACCCAGGAGAGTTTCTATGGTTATCACTCACTTTGTTTCCTTTTCCACAGCTGGCTGCCCCCTAGCTGGGAGAAGGCAGCAAAGCAAATTGGGGTGAGGACCTATCTGAAGCTTCTCCCCTCCACCCCAGTCTGCCTTTGACTAATGAGGTGTTAAGCTGAGCCAGGAGCCGGGTTAATTCCAGTGGTAATCCATTTTTTGCTGCTTTTATTCAGCCAGCAGCATTCATCAGAAGGAGAGAAGAGCCCCAGGACCTTGTCCTGAATCATCCTAATATCTTGAAGGAAGGGAAGGGGCAGCAGGGGTATCCCCACCCCTTATTGTATATGCTGCAGGCACAGAAATATGTCAGGACTTGGTGTCAGACATACCCTGATGCCATCCTCTTGGTTCCCCAACCTGGCTGCAAGTTCCCCCTGACAGCGGGGCTGTGCCTTGAAAAGATGATTTTGCTTGTTAGGAGGATGCAGATTGAGGCCGTGCATGCTTCTGCTATGAAATCCTTTAGGAGAAAGACAACTAGTATCCAATATCTTCGAGTAATGAACTTATCAGTAACTATAACACATGAGCTCATTAATCTTAACTTTGCTTTTGGACCAAGTGGGAGCTCAGCTTCTCGAGAGACAAAAATTTCATCTCTGTTCTTTTCCTCAAACCCAATCCCAATTTAGAGTTAAACGTATTGCCCTGCTCTCCCTGGGAAGCAGTTAATAATGTTTTCTCGAACAATGGATGGCTGAGGTCGCTCAGGACCCCCAGGCTGGATGTACATGCCCATGCACATGATCTGAACTCAGAGCTTCCGAGTAGGGTGTGTCTGTCATCTGTGTCCTTGAGGCCATTTGAGACCCCCCCCACACACACACACACACACACTCTCTTTCCTCAAGCTCATGAAGAGTGTCTAGGTAAAGTTAATCTTAAAGACTAAGGACTAAGGCCATTAACCCTGTTGTGGCGGTGCATGCTTGTAGTCCCAGGGACCCAGGAGGCTGAGGCAGGAGGATCACAAGTATGAGGTCAGCCTTAGCAACTTCACAAGACCCTGTCTCCAAAAAAAAAAAAAAAACAGTTCTGAAATTCATTTGGAAAAATAAAAGACCTAGAAGAGCCAAAGCAGTTCTAAGCCAAAAAGGCAATGCTGGACACATCACAATACCTGACTTCAAATTACACTACAGAGCTATAGTAACAAAATCTGCATGGAACTGGCTTAGACACACAGACCAGTGCTCCAGAACAATAAACACAGAGACCTACCTAGTACAAAAACAAACAAAAAAATAGTCCATTGAATCTTTTAATATTTTTTAAATTGTCAGTGGACTTTATTTTATTCATTTATTTTTATGTGGTGCTGAGAATCGAACCCAGAGCTTCACACATGCTAGGCAAGTGCTCTGGCACTGAGCCACAACCCAGCCCAGTCTACTGAATCTTAATCTTAAACCTTAAGGCTACTGAAACTCGTCCATCCTGGCCACTTGGTTCTTTCCTCAACGTCTATCACAGTCTTCACAAGGCTGGAAAGAAAAGAAATTGAGGCTGTGGGTGAGTCCATTTGCTAAAGTGCCATCCATCCTCTGTTTTCAGAATCTGGGCTTAAAATAAAGACAGCCTGAGGAGGAATGTCATTGACTTGGAGAATGAGTGAGGGAGGACAGGCTGGTGGGCTTTGTGGGGCACTAGCTCCAGACTGAAAGTTCAGGAACCTTTTGGATTCATGTGGAGGCTTGTGCTTCTGGGCCTGGTGTAGATCATGGGATGAGAGGGTGGGGAGGAGCAGCCCATGCTGGTAGGCAGCTTCCTGCCTAGACCTTCTCCATACCCTCCCTGAAGAAGAGGATCAAGGGTGGGCATGTGGCCCATTGTGTGCTTAGCAGGCATGTGTGAGGCCCTGAGCTCAGCCCCTAGTGCTAGGGGGTAGAGGAGAGGGCCAGGTAAGCCCGCAGACACGGGGTGTCTGTGCAGCGCACACCTGTGAGCCTTCCTAGAGATGAAATGGAAAGCTTGGAGAGAACGGGCTGCAGCTTTGTGTGTCCCTTTATCCTGACCTCTTCTCTGACCCCTCGGGAGTCCTCCTCCTCATTGCCACCCAGAGGGACTCATCTGCACATCTCTCTGCTCTTTGGCCTCTTTCCTCAAGTCTCTTGTTCTACTACTTACACCGGCCTTTTTCTCTTATTTGCCAAACCAGTGTCTCCCTTAGACTTCTCTGCTCCCAAAGAAAGAAAGAAAAAGGACCCACAGCTGCCTCCAACATCTGGGAGGGAAGGAAGGGCAAGAGGGTGGCCCTGAGTGGGGATCTTAACCTCCCACTTGCTGGTTAGAGTGCAGCCTCTCTCTTGCCCCCCCTGTTTTTGTTACCTTCTCCAGGACTTGGAGTAGTCTGTTTTCCTTTGAGAGCCTCCACTGGCTGAAGGTCATGGTTTGACCCTCCTGCCATCCCCACAAGCCCCACCTGTACAGGAGGAGGTAGAATGTAACTGAAGCCATCATCATTCCTCCTCTCTCTGTGCCTCCTAGAATGGTGGGTGTCCTATAGTGGGGGGGACAGTGCCTGAGCCAGGGACAGTGCTGAGCTGGCAGCTCTGTGCTCTCCTGCCTGCATGTGACAGGGGTGGGGAAGTCAGAGAAAGGACTGTCTCACTGCAGCAGTCAGCTTGGGGTCCCACCCTTCATGGGTCCAGGCAGGCAGCCTTTGAGTAGCCACAGTTGGGGATCCTGAGGACATCCAGCTGACTTGAGAGGTTGTGGAATGTGAAGTCATGGATGTTGTAATGAACTGTGCAGTAGCAGGAGGCCTTGCTGTGACCTCCATCCCCTCCAAGATGCCCCCTCCACCCTCTGAGTAAGAGCAGGGCCTTGGACGTTGCAGGCTGCCCTAACACCTGTGTCCTCTGCCTCTCCCGCCCTGCAGGTTACGTGTTCTGTATGTTACATCGCCTCCCCGAGCAGCATGACTGTACGTTCGACCACATGGGCCGCGGCCGAGAGGAAGCCATCATGAAAATGGTGAAACTGGACCGGAAAGTGGGGCGCTCCTGCCAGCGCATCGGGGAGGGTTGCTCCTGAAGGCCAGGCACGGCCACCACATGACGCTGTTCTTAGTTCACTAATGTTAGCCTTATTTAGGACAAAGTCAGCCAGACACCTTGTACTGGGCACGCGTCAGACTACAGCCAGTCCGTTTCCTTTCTTTAGCCAGCCATCCTGGTACTGTAGTTTAGGGGTTGATGGTGGTTGAAATTGATTTCTGGCTGGTTACTAAGGTGCCTGCTAGCCATTGTATAAAATTAAAACATGAACAATATTTTTTTTTGAGCATGGCTAGTGGATTTAAAACAACACATACCTGTCACTGCTGGAGTCAAACTTATAAAAAGCCTTAAGCGGAAAGTGTTCCAGACGGAGACTCTGAGTTAATAGAGGAGTAGAAGCTGGTGTTAAAGTTCCCACGACGCACATGGCTTTGCCAGAAACTCTGTTTAATGTTTGGCCTTTCACCTCTTCACTTATCCTTAGTCCCAGTAGCCAGGATACCTGATGGCCATGCGTGCCTTGGCCATAGGAGGCTGCTGATGGCCATGTGGCTGGGCTAGGTGGTGGCCTCGCTCTCCCACACAGCTGGAAATGGGGGGTAGGGGGCAGATTCTTATGGAAATTTTTTTACCTGACTTGCTATGAAAAAACTCAATACACAAGAAGAGAAACAATAACCTCACCTTGAAAATTAGCTCCACTCAAGACTAGTTTATGCACGAGACCCACCTTTTCTACACAGGATCCGCGGTCATGAGAAGCACCCAGAGTGCACCCTGACCCCAGTGGCTCTGTTTGCCATTTGCCAATCGCAGGGATCTGGCTATTGATCAAAGGCTTATGGCAGCACAGCAGCTGTGGCTGGGGTCTACAAACTGGCCTCTGCAGCCAGATTTCATATTGGGAGTTTTTAAAAAGACATTTTATAGCCACCAGGAATCAGTAGTAGTGTTGGGGAGCAGCTGGAGAAGCTGCTGCCACAGCCTCTGTACCTTCCACCCCAGAGCTCGCTTGCCCTTCTCGGAGCAAAGAGGACAGTGCCACAGCCCCCACTCCTTCCTACACAGCCTCGTAGTTGAAGGACAGCCCGGCCACCTCTGCTACGTGGCATGTTTGGGAAGGGAAGGCAGCTTGTCTCCCAGGAACGTGGGTTTGCGTCTCTAGAACAATGGCTTGTGGCTGTGGCAGGTGGGAGTGGGAGGGCATGTCTCCCTGCCCATTCCTCTGTGTGGGCAGAGAGGCGTTCTGTAGCTGCAGTTGCTCAAGCCAGATGGGGAAGAGGGGTGATGGGCCTGGTTGCCTTGTTAGGAAATCATTACTCATCAGCTGAGGGTCTGGCTGGGTAGTCAGGATTAGGATTCCCTTGAAAGCCCCAGTCAGGAGGTGGTTGGTGCCAGTGCCCTGTGTGGTCCAGGTCAGTGAGGACAGGAGGCTCCTGCAGAGGCAGTGTGGTCTGCCCACACACAGGCTGCTGATTAAAGAGTTTAACCCAGCAACTTTCCTTAGTATCACACACCAAACAGTTCAACTCTGTCTGCAATTTATCAGCGGAACACCTGCAACTACCAATGTTTTTTGATCCAAAATAATGGAATAGGAAATCATGCTCTTCCCAACCTCCTCCTCCACCCCACCCTCCACCCCCACCAGAGTGGAATCCGCTGCAAATCTCCAGCCTTAATTCTTGCTTCAGGACCCAGACCGGTGTCTTGTTCTTGGGCAGTCCAGGGCAGAGGGGCCAGGTCTGCCCAGCGTTTACCACTGTTGTCAAGCCACGGCCCTCTGGCCACTCTATGGCCATCCTCAGTGAGGCGCCCGCCCAGACTCCCCGCCAAGCTCTATCCGAAGAGGCCGTAGGTGTGTGCCCTTCCTGGCCCTCCTCAGGCCCCAGCAACTGCTGCTCAGAGGCAGCAGCGGGAAGGAGGCGCTCTGGGTGCCGGCCGCACACGGGCTCCCAGCCCACGTTCACTTCCCGACAGTAGAGCCAGGTGGGGAGGAAGGGCTCGTTCCCCTGCAGTATCTGTTCTGTGAAGTTTGTTAAATGTAAGGAAAGCTTAAATTCTTGTATCTTTAAAGAGAAAATCTTATTTAACCCTTTTGTGTTCTAGATTTACTTACACACATAGCCTAGAGCTCAGTTTTAGTTTTAACATTGTGAAACTATTAAAAGAATCTTGTAACTTTATTCTTTTTTTCTCCTGCTGAAAAAAAAATTAAACCAATCATATGAAAGTTTGGAGTTCTCTGTTTTGCCAGTTTTCCTTAATGGCCTCTGAATAGCTGGAAAAGTAGTAAAATGTCTCTAGGGCTGGAAAGAGTTAGTGACTCTTGGGTGCAGAGTCCCACTGCACACTTGGGGGCCGGGTAGCTGTCCAGCAAGTGCTCAGGCTGAGCGCTGTTGCCCTGGTGTCCATTGGGTGGGTCTGCTGCCATGAGAGGCCCCAGGCCTGGCACTGGAGTGAGGTGTGTCCACAGCCTCTACCAGCACCAAGGAGGTGACAGTTGGGGTGGGGTGGGGGGTGAGAAGCAGCCCTGAGGGCCTCTCTAAGGTGTAAACTGGGTGCCCACGTCCAAGACCCACGTGAGGTGAGTGGGGAAGGCTTGGGAGGAGCAGGTGCGTGCTAGTTTGCCCTGGTGTGATGGATGCACTTGGTGAGTTGAAGAAACACCAGGTAGAGCTAACACACAGGGAGGGCACTCACCCCGCTGCTTTTAGGACAGAGGTATTAACAGTTACCATGAAGGTGACGTAAAGTCCTCAGAGGTGATCCAGAGGGACCAGCAGGCCAGCAGGAGCAAAGGCCAGTCTGTGGCCTTGTTGTGTGGCCAGGCTGGTGAGGAGCAATGTCCTCCCCAGCACCCCCTTCCTGATGGCTTCAGTGAAACCTTTACTTAGGCCAACAGAAATCACCAGCAGACAGACAGACGAGGGGAGGGGAGGGGAGAGCTTCCTGGCAGGTGGCAGTGGTCTTCAGGTAGCTGTAAGCAGCCCTCTTATGCCAGGAAGCTGGTCACTGAGAGGGAGATCCCAGATGGGCACAATAGCATGAAATACCCATGGAGAGTGGGTAGGGTCTAAGAAGTTTGTCTCCTCCGAGCTGTTTTCGTGCTTCGGAGGGAAAGCTGCATCTGGGCAGGGACCTGGGAGGGGCTGAGGAGGACTCACTGGCCTGCTGGGAGGCCCATGGGCCTGAAAGTGCCTGGGCAGGGTCAGTCCTGAGGTGTGCATAGACTATTAAGCAAATAAAAACAGAATTTGCTAATGCCAAACAAAAATATTAAGGAACCGCTGACACGCTGCATGGCTTACTGTGGGTGACATTTACAAATAATGTAAACACATGCAAAAATAATGGGTATTGCTCTGGTGAAACTTGATGGCGGAACTCTGTTGGGAGAGGGAGAGTTGTCTGCACACGCGTGCGTTCAGTCTAGAACTAAGCCTTCCTCATCAGGAGTAAGGTGGCAGCGAGTGATGTCAAACTCAAGACAGCCCTGCAGGCCTGTTGTTTAGACATACGGGAGTAAAAGCAGAACAATCTAAGTTCTGTGGCTTAGGGAGGGAAGGGAACACCGAGCCTGTTTACTTCCTCCAGTCAGATGCCTGCCTTTGGGACATTGATAGGAAAATTCAAATGCTTTAAAAAAGCAATGATGGAGGGGACCAGCCCTCTCTGGGAGAAGACTGTTGGCCAGCCCCTTGGTCACAGGCCGTGTGCCCAGGGAGAGCCAGGAATGGAGCCTTCTGGTCCCCTCGCCAGCACACACTGGTTGCCTTGCCCTGCACACCAGGCCCTTCTCCATCTCAGACATCCCCTCCCCACCCCCAGTGGTTGACAGGAAACGCCCCTCCCAGAAAGCTGCAATTTCAAGTATGTGCCAGCCGGCCTCTGACAGGTGTCCATGTTGCTGGACCTCACGCCACGGGGCCGTGTAATCTGGAACTTCTAGCTACTGATTCAGAGGCACTTTTTCAAATGCTGGCTCACAGTCGGTGTTTGATGAGGCCGAGCAGCCTTTCCCAAGGTGTGCTGAGGAGGCTGTGTGTGAAGTAACCCAGGGTGTTTACATGGTGCTGTGGCGTATTGTGATGCTCCAGCGGCTGGCAGCTCTCGAGGCTTCTCATCGATACCAGCATTCGCCATCGCATCTCAGAGACCGGGTGCCCAGAAACCCGCTTTTGGGAAGTGCAGAACAAGTTCTTAAAGACTCAGCTCCCGACACCCAGGGAGGAGGGACAAGGCTGGGAATGCCTGGAGCCAGAAGCTGGTGTGTGGCAGACTTCCCAGATGGCAACTGGGTGAGCTTAAAAGAGGAAAACT
The DNA here is from genome assembly GCA_020662805.1 of Glaucomys volans. Classification (NCBI taxonomy): domain Eukaryota; kingdom Metazoa; phylum Chordata; class Mammalia; order Rodentia; family Sciuridae; genus Glaucomys; species Glaucomys volans. The sequence goes on from JAJEJO010003034.1 coordinate 243,042, forward strand.
CGGGACGCCAGCTCAGAACAAGATCAGGAGTCTGTTGAGCAGCGCAGCAGGTAGTCAGAAATGCGGTGGCACATGCCTGAAATCCCAGCATTTGGGAGGCTGAGTCAGGAGGATCGCGAGTTCAAAGCCAGCCTCAGCAACTTAGCAAGGCCCTAAGCAACTCAGTGAGACCCTGTCTCTAAATAAAATACAAAATAGGGCTGGGGATGTGACTCAGTGGAGGAGTGCCCCTGGGTTCAATCCCTAGTACCAATAAATAAATAAATGATAGATAGATAGATGATAGATAGAAAGAAATGCATCATGCACCTCGGGGAGTTAGAGACTAGGATGCCTGACGTGTCCCGGGATCTTACCCTGTACATGAAAGGAGCTTTATGACAATGTCCCCACGTCGGACAGCAATTCTGAAAATTATACACCTGTGCTGGTATAACTTATGAGGATGAAAGACCCTTTCCTAAAGGATCAACAATCCAAAGCAGATTGTGATCAGCTAGAGGGAAGATTGAGGAATCTTTCTTTTCCTGCAGGATATCAAAATCATCATGGGAAGGGGTGGCCAGAGAACACAGCCCAAAGGTGGGAGCAAAGTGTCACACAGGTGTGTCCTAATCAGGAAAACCACCATGTTGCTTTTCTGGTCATTTTTGATGTTTAGATACTTGTCAACTTTTTAAAATTGATGTAGTGTTGTGAATTCCTTTCTCATTACTCACACCCACCTCTGAACCTACTTTTGTAAGCATGATTTTCATTCTGTCTCTGTGGTGCTGGGGCTCAAGCCCAGGGAGGACCCTGTACATGCTAGGCATGTGCTCTGCCACTGAGCTACGCCCACGCTTGCTGTTCTTTCCTTAGGGGGGCCCAGCCCTGTAGAACCAGGAGAGGGTTAAGGGACTTGAATGGTCTTACGTTCACACTACTACTCGGGGCTCCAGAGCCACAGTGGAGCCCTGGGTTCATCCCCAGCACTGCAAAAGAAGTGGGGGTGGGAGCACACGGGGGCCTCAGTGAAGTCCACTCAGCCCCTGTTCAGCCAGCTGACAACTTTCTTAATGAAGCCATGTGCTGGCTTAACTTCTTTGTCACAGCTGGCACTTTGAGTACTTCACCTAAGAGCAGATGAAAAAGTTCATGGAGATGCCATGGTTTTAAAACGTCCCTTCCCGAATTATTTGACATTTCTCCCACCAAAACCTAGAACCCCCTCCCCCTGGATAGGGACCAGCTTTGGAGATCTTCTAATGAATAGCATATGGCAGAAGCGATGCTCCCGGAGACAGTCACTGGTGGTGCACACCTGTAGTACCGGCTACGCAGGAGGCTCCTTTGAGCCCAGGAATTCAAGGCCAGCCTGGGTGACAGTGAAATCCTGTCTCAAAAAAAAAAAAAAAAAAAAAAAAAAAAGCAGAGGGAGGAAGGGAGGGAAGGAAGAAAGGAAGCCAACCGGCCAGGTGCCTGGCTCCAAGGCTACTCCCAGCTCTCCTGGGCCAGGTGCCTTGGGAACCCGATGCCAACAGGCATGAAGTCTGGTATTAACATCCACCAGGATGATGGTAATAGAAAAATGGAAAATAACAAGTGGCGGCAGGAACATGGAAAAAAGTGAACTCTTGTATGGCAGGTTGGAAGGTAAAGAGGTGCAGCTGCTGTGGAAAAGTTTGTTGGTTTCCCAAAAAGTTAAAATGTGTGTTAGTGCTGGGCCCAGCAGGTCCACTCTGGAGTGTGCGCCTGAGAATCCAGAAGCCCAGCCTCAAACAAGTGCACAGCCACACAGCAGCACTGTTCACGGTGGCCTAAAGGTAGAAGCGAGTCACTGTCCATGAGAGGAAGAGGAGATGAACAAAGCCATATGGTTCAGCCATAATGGAAAATGCTGATCCGTGCAGCCTTGTGCTTCATGAAAGCAGCCAGACACGAAGGCACATGTGTGACTGCGGCTAGCCAGAACAAGGACATCAGCAGAGAAGCAGACCGGAGGACAGAGTGGGCGCAGCTGCCTCATCAGTGAGGGCTTTGCTGTGGGCTGAGGAAGGTGTTCTGGAACTAGACAGAGGTGGCTGATGTGGAACACTGAAGGCCCTTGGTTCATTCCAGTGGTGGATTTTGCATTCTATGAATTTCACCTCAAAAGTCTTACTCCTCAGAAGCGAGCATTCTGGAGAGACTGTGGAGGGACCAGAGTGAAGGAGACGCCCCACACCCAGCTGTCCAGTCTCTGCAGGGCACAGACACGCAGTGAGTGAGTCTTCAGGTGACCTAGTTCCAGAGCTGCCCCACCCGTCTCTGACCACACTGAAGATTCTTGAGCAAAATTAAAGTTTTAGGTCACTAAATCCCAGGGTGGCAGTTCTGTAGCAATAAGACCCAAACAGAAGATGGCCACAGGACTGGAGGGAGCTCTGGGCCCCCAGCAGCTGCCATCTGAGACAGGACTCTGCAGATTCCTGGAGGTGGAGCTGGGTCTCAGGTGAGGACTGGCCCTGGGGAGAGGAGAGGGCCACTAGGAACAAAGTGTGTGGCGGCGGCCATCCTGGCAGACGTGGATAGGGCAGTGGCCAGCAGGTGAAGTGGGCTCTTGAGGCCCTTGAACGGTGACCTACCCTCCCAGCACTTGTGGGCCCCACACTTGGTCAACTTTGGTGGTAGGAGAGGGAGCCCTGGCCTGGGAGCCAGCTCAACCTTTCCTGGGCGGGACACCTCTGGAGAGGCCCTCACCTGCTCTGGGCTGTTCCTGGCTGGAGACTGGAGGATCCCACCATCCTGGATACACAGGGGCTCTCAGCCATGCTGCCTTGAGAATCCAGAATCTCCTGCAGAGCTCCTAGGAAGGCTCCGGTGCCCAGACCCAGACAGTCCTGTGTCAGTCAACCGGAGGGGTCTGGAGATGGTGGGTTTCACAAAGCTCCTCAGAGGCATGGATGGGCTGAGGCCACAGTTCTAATGCAGCATCACTGCTGCCCAGCTGAGAAGGGCACAGAGGCACAGGCCTGGGGACCAACCGGAGACGCTGACTGCCAAACTGGCACACCCAGCTGACAGCCCTTCCTCCCGGCTGCAGGTTGAAAAGGTACCAGGTATCGGGGCAACTGGTATGAAAATACCAGTGACGATCTTCAAAGAAATAGGAAAAAGGATCCTAAAATTCATGTGGAACTACAGAAGACCAAACAGCCAAAGCAACCTTGAGCCAAAGGAACAAAGTTGGAGGCACTGCCATACCTGACCCCAGAGTCATTTACGGAGCTACAGTAACAGGAGAGCAGGCGGGAGCGTAAAGACAGACACACGGCCCACGCGACAGAAGGGAGAACCCAGAAGCACATCCACACACTTCACTGTGGACTTTCGACAAAGGTACCAAGAGCATTCATGCTGGAGAAAGGCTAGTCTGTCTTGGACAAATAGTGCTGGGAAAACTAGGTCTGCATGCAGATGATGTGAGACCCTCGTCTCTCGCCATGTACAAACATCAATCAAAATGGCTTAAATTTAAGGAATGATACTAAAAGAAAAAAAAGGAAGCTGAGCACGGTGGCACACACCTGAATCCCAGGAGCTTGGGGAGGCTGAGGCAAGAGGATTGCAAGTGTGAGGCCAGCCTCAGCAACTTAGAGAGGTCCTAAGAAACTCAGCAAGACCCTGGCTCTAAAAAAATACAAAAAAGGGCTGGGATGTGGCTCAGTGGTTAAGTGCCCATGGGTTCAATCCAAAAACAAAAAAACGGGGAAACTTCATGATCTTGATCAGGGAAAGATTTTTTTGAACGAGATCTCGAAAGCACAGACCACGAAAGCAAAATAGACATACAGGACTGCGTGAGCTACAAAGCTGCTGCTGCCCAAAGCATGCTGGAGAAAGGAGTGGGAGGGAATACTCGCAAACATCCATCTAACAAAGGGTTAAGGGACTCAAAACCTCATTTGAGGAGACAGTCATGTTTACCCAGATTTAAACATCACACAATGTATGTGCGTGTCCAAACAACACATGGCGCTCCGTGAAGGGATATAATTTGGTATGTTTTTATGTAACCGTTGAGACAAATCTAAATTTTAAAAAATCAGAAATGCTCAAAAGGCCTGACATTTCTCAAAAGATGATGTAAGAAAGGCTAACAGGTACCTAAGATGATGCCCGACATTCCTAGTCACCAGGGGAAAAGGCAAGCAAGAAGCAGTGGGGGCCATCTCACCCCGCCCAGCCAGCACGCGCAGGCGCAGGCGCCCGGATGCGGACGCGCACAGCGCGTGGAGCCCGGCGGAGAGCCTCCCAGAACTGCCACCACCTCGCATCCCGCGGCCCCAGCACCGGCTGCATCCAGAGGGAGGGACGCCCGTCTGTGGAGGAGACACCTGCACCCTTCACCGTGGCCAGGAGTGGTGGCGCACCCCGCTGCCCACCGCAGGACGGAAGAGAGCCGCAACGTGGTGTGTCTGCACACCGGGGTGCTATTTATTCATAAAAAAGATGAAAGCCTGGCATGTGTGGTCCCATCAATGAACCTGGAGGACGTGTCGGGTGAAATAAGCAGAAAGGCCCCGAACACGGCACCATCTCACTCCCGGGAACCTACAGTTCATCTCATAGAAGTTGAGAGGGCGTGTGGACGCCGGGGAGGAAGTGTGGGGGCTCATGAAGATCGGAGGGAGGTAGCGGGAGGGAGGAGGGGGAGAAGGGGAGCCGCTGGGAACGACCCTGGCCGGATGATACCGTCACACGTGTGCCCATGCGGCCAGGTAAGGCAGACCCACTGTGGACCAGTGTAAGGCCGAATAAAAAGCATGGAGGGAGAGGCCGAGAGCCAAGAGTGATGACCGCAGGCTGGAGGGTCTGGAGAAAGCGAGTGGCTGGTTGATGGGCACAAGGCTGGACAGGAGGAGTGTGCAGGGGCCTGCTGCAGGTAGGATGGCCGAGTGGGCAGTGACCTACTGTCTATTTCAAACTAGTGGACTGAATGTTCCCATTACAAAAAGCGACCAGTGTTTGGTCATCACCGCGCACACGTGTGGAAACCTAACGGGCCCTCAGACGTGCAGGGACCACGGGAGGCAAAAGCAAAGGTTCCGTCCAAGGGGGCTTCTCACACATGGCTTTCCATTTTTCCTCCCTGGAAGCTGCCGCAGCCCGCAGGGGTGAGTGTTGGGGTGTGACGCCAGCTGCTTCGCCCAGGTGCTGGCTCGCCTGGGGGCTGCGGTCTGCTGGCACCCCTGCCTCCAGGGCCCTGGAGTGGGCAATCCACTGACCTTCAAGAGCTGTGATGGTCCACCCCCAAGGGGGCTTTCAGGGACGTCATCAGCCTCCTCTCATCCCTTCTCGCCTGGGCTCAGCCTGGGACCCCTGAGTCCCTGCTTGCTGGTCCCTTCCAGGCTCTCAAGGCCACAGCCCCTGGCAGCCGCCAGCTCTTCACCCGGCCAGACGTCTGCATGTAGCCGACCGTCCTGAGGACCAGAACCATCAGCAGCCGTGAGGATGAGGCCCTGGGACTGGAAGCCCTGGCTCCTGGGTGGGTCCCACGCTGAGGGGACAGGACCTCCTACTGGCAGCTAGGGCAGGCCTAGGACACAGAACCGAGGCTTCGCAGGCGACAGGGCGTCTCCCACAGAACACAACTTACACCCGAGCAAAATACACGAACAGGCTGCCGTGACTCGTTCTGGCTCCGTGGAACAAAATCCTAAATATGTCCCCCAGGCTGGAAGGCCTGCCGTTCAACGTCTGGCTCTGCCGCCAGGACTGGAGTCGGGATCTGGGCCGGGATGCCCGGTGGCCGCTGCTTTTCCATCACAGGTGCTAGGAAATGGACCGCCTCGTGAGGGTCGTGTGCCTTTCCTCTGAACACTTGCTCAGTTCTCTTTGGCCACCTGGCACCTTGGGAGCCAGGTTGTGGTGTCTGTCTCTGGTACACCCAGCCCCTGGCCCCTGGCACCTGGCCCAGGCGACAGCACAGGAGGCGCCACCCCTGAGCTTCCTCGCGTGCCTCACAGCAGCCCCACCTCCACCGCCACCGGGTCCAGATGGCAGCCTCCCCTGCCACCACCTCCCATCTGGTCCCCACATTCCATCCCCCTGCAGTGAGCTCCCCAGGGAGCCACCAGCGTGGGTTTGTTGTGTCCCTCTTATACTCAGGACTCACTGGATGAGCCCAGTGTCCATCAGGACCCATGAGACCCCCTGTCCCCACTGCCCAGCCCTGGCTGGCCCCTGCGGCTCCCCCACCCAAATAGTCACCAAAGTCCCTACCCCTCAGGTTTTTGCACAACTGTCACCTCTGGAAACCTCCCTGGGCCCGTGAGCCCTGCACACGCTGCCGGCTAAAACCTTCAGATCTAAGTCAGTGAAGGCCAAGTCCTGGGTTTAGGTTTCACAGGTAAGTCACACTGCCTGGGGACAAACACCTCCCTGGTTCCCACGTGACAACCGCCCAGCACGAAGCCGAGGCCTGAGGTGTCCAAGTGCGTCAAGTCCAGCATCTCAGGTTCTGGACCCCACGTGGCACCACTGCAGACATGGGAGGCCTGTGCACAGTCATGGGGCCACAGGCAGAGGGGGACGCCAACAAGAGAAAACGGGTCGAGACGTGGTCAGGTTTGTCACGAAGGAGGAGAGGTGGCAGCTCTGCCAGGGCTCAGGCAGGAGCAGTGACACGGCAGTGGGCCTGTGTTCGGGGTGAGGGGGATTTTCTTTCCACTAAACATGGAGTCCATTGGGCCGTGGGGGGCGGTGTGGAAAGGTGCCACAGGAGGCTGGGAAGGAGAGGGAGGCCAGGCCCCTGTGAGGAAGGTGCTGCGCCCGGGCGCAGATCCGGCCGCTGGGCTGCGTGCACACAAGACGGGTTCTGCCCAGACGGCAGGGAGGCCCAGGAGGAGCCAAGGAGAAGCTGTCAGCCTCCCCTGCCAGAGGCAGAGCCAGCGGGCCTGCAAAAGCCCCATGGGACAGGCCCGCACCATCAGCGTCCGTGGCTGGGGCCGAGGACGGCAGGGACGGCTGTGGAAGTGATGACACCAACATGTGCACAAGAGATCACACTTTATTTCTACAGCAAAACCCACAGCAGCATTTCACAAGCAGGAACCTGGGGGCGGGGTCCACGTACACGTAGATGCGGCAGCACGGAGGCCACCTCGCGCTCAGAACACAGCGACAGTGCCCTCCGGCTGCTGCAGAGTTTGGGATAAAGGAGAGAAGAGCAAGGTCCCCACTGTCCCACCTCCAGGAGGCCTGGGAGCACAGGATGGCCCACAACCCTCCCAGGCCCAGCCCCCCGGGGCAGAGGCGGCTCGTGGTCTCCAGTGCATTTGGGTTAGACACAAGTGTGACAAAAACAGCACAAGGGCCCAGTCCACGGTCACCAGGGAGGATGGTCACCTTTCCCCATCACTTGCTCCAAGGCACAGCCATGGTCACTTTCCTCTTGCTTTTCCAGGCGCTGGGGGTCAGGGGTGGCCTCAGGGGTGTCAGGTACTGGAAGAGTCTGAGGGGGAGATTTCTGGTGGTCTCTCAGGAGGGCAGAGCCTCTCAGAAGCCACTTTGGGAAGGCTGCCCTGAGACCTGGAGCCACCTCAGGAGAGGTCGGGCACCAGGGCACTTCCCCTACCCCAAGTCCCCAAGGCCTGGCGCAGTCCTAGCTCAGGAGCCGGGCCCTGTGCCCCTGCCATCCTCACCTGCAGCGCCCTGGCTCGTGGACCTGGGGCAGCTGAATGTGACCTGGGTAGACCCTGTGCTTCGAGGTCTTGGAGGAAACCACCCCTCCAAAGGGAAGCTGGGGACATTGCCCATGTCGGGCCTCTGGTGGAAGGAAAGGGGGCTGGGGAGCAGCACAGGGCAGTCGCAGAGCCTAGCCCAGAGGACGACTGGTGCAGCTGATCCGCAGGGTGCCCTCGAGGAGCAGGGCCATAGCCTCTGGAGCTCATGGACAATGTCACCAGTGTCCCAGGGCACAGACCCTGACCTGAGGCCTCAGCCCCTGCGCTCTCACCACGCTGCCTGCAGCTGGTAGGGGGCGCTGCTCAGGCACCTTTAGGTGGGACAGCAATGGCCCACTGGCCTTGAAGCCTGCATCCCTCACCTGTCAGAGCCAGGCAGCGCCCTCGGGAAGGCTGAGGGACAGTAGTGGAAACAGGTGTTGGGCTCTCAGCCCCCCTTCCCTGCTCAGGGCTATAAATACGCAGGCATGCAAATGGCAAGTGCTGAGACATTTACCATAAATTACAGGTGGATGATTGTGAGTCGTCAGGCCTCTGGGAGAATATTTTAGTTCTTTAAAAAAATGAAATAAAAAGGAAACTAAGCAGGTCTGGCAGAGGCCTGCTCCGCCTGGCTGTGGGCTGGCCTGAAAGTGACTGTGGACTGAGGCTGGCGGGCCTGGAAACAGAGGAGCGAAGGACGGCCAGGGCCCAGGTCAGCAGTGACAGCTGGAGGCAGCAGTGCCCTTGCCCCTTCTACCAGGCTGCAACTGTTCCATGAGCAAGTCTCTTCGTAATTCTTAAAACATGAGTATGAAAACGGAGAGTGGGCCTCGGCTTCCTGTGCCCCCATCCCTGTGCCCTGCTTTAGCCTAGCAGAAAAAACTCTGGCTGGGGAGACAGGCATGTGTGGCATGGCGAGCACGGGGCGGGAAGGGGGGAGTGCGGCCCTCAGTGTGGGGTTGGAAGGGCAGCCAGGAGTCATGGAGGAAGAATGCGCCTGCTCCCCGATCCAAGGGAAGTCAGGGCCCACAGAGGCCCACCCTGAGCCTCACCTCCTGGGGAACACTGTGTTGACCCCCAAGCAAACTTCAGCCTGGGCCTCTGAATCCACCCAGTGCCAGGTACAGTCCACTCCAGGGAGAGACAAGGGGACGTTCCAGTGGCCCCGCATGTGGAGACCCTTCCCTTCCCTCTCCGCCAGCAATTCCTGAGCAAACACCAGGCACCAGGAAGACTTCTAATTTAATATTATAAAAAACCCATGGTGGTAAGAAGGCCAACTGCATTTTCAATTCCCAGGGCCACTCGTGAGCACTGGAGTCCCACTGGAGCTGTCGTCAGGACAAACGAGGGAGCGCTGGCTGCGCCAAACATACGTGGAGCACGGAGCATCCCGGAAGCACCAGGAGCACTGTCACACCGATCACAGGAGTTCAAGAACAACACGGGGAGCAAACCCGGCGAGGAGAAGCTCCTGAAGAGGCGCACCCGATTTCCTTTTCTCTTTGACACCGTCCTCCCTGTGCGAAGGGGGCTCTCCACCTCCATCGCCAAGCGGCCTTGCAGGCGAGACCTCAGCTTCTTCCTGTGGATCACACCCGGTATTCGTGTTCACTCTAGGAAAGCTCAGTGATTGCAGTTTTGTTATCTTTTAAATTAAAAAGAAGGTGAGGCCGACGGGGCTGGGGCCCCTGCACAGCGGCTGGCTTCTGGGGCGATGGCGTAGCTGCTGAGCAATTTTTTGCACAATTGAGAACTCGTTCTCTTCTTGCCAAGGAGTCAGTCTGACAAACACATCCCACTCTCGCTGAAAGTCTCTTTTCCCAACTCTTCTAGGAATGAAACACTTTTAATGTATTTCTCAGGAATCGACACTTCGTTTAATAAGATTTAAAAAGTGACAATTTAAAGAGCAGTTGAGAAGCATCTCACCATCACGGGCTCCGGGTTCTAACTATAATCAGAAGAAAGCGTGCGCAGGGGTCTGCGGCCGCGAAACCTCAGGTGGGCGGCAGGCAGGGCCAGGGCCAGCCTGCCCGGCGGCCCTCCTAGGAGCCATGCAAGGTGACCGTGAAGGCTTCTTCCCAAACCCCAATGAAGGTGTCTTTCCACTTCCCCCAAAAACATGAAAGAAAAAAAAATGACAAAAAAAAAGGAGGGCAGGGGCTCTGGCAACCCACCCCTTGAGCTGGCGGAGGTGGGCGGTGTCCTTGCACAGCCCCCACTTGAGAGGCAAGGCCACGGTCACCAAGTGTCCATCTCCCTGGCCACCCATCTAACCAGATCCCACCCGCCGCACTAACGCTGTTGAGCTGCCCTGGGGGCTCCCAGGTTGGGGGGCCTGGGAACCTCATCTGCTGGCTGCCCCCACGCCTGGCTGAGCCGCCTCTTCCTGGGCTCCAGCAGCACACTTGCTTCAAGGTTTGGGCCCATTTTGGTCCAGGCAGCAGCAGAGAGAAACCCCTCTGAGGGGCTGGCCAGGCCTGGGAACCTCCAAGCTCTGGAGATACCAGGCCAGAACTCCTCCCTCGTCCCTGTCCCTGGAGATGCCATAGGCCTTGTCTGGTGTGACACACCTTGACTATGGCCTCTGGGCCAGACGGACATTCAGAAAGACCCCATTCCCCGTCTTCCCGCTCAGGTGGGAAGAGCTGCAAGGGACCACAGGCTCCTCCAGGCGCCGAGGGGGAGGTAAGGCCAGCGTCCTCTGGCAACCCAGGGCCACACCAGATGTGCTGGGATAGGCGGGAACCCACTTGGTATGGGGGTGAGAGCCGCCCTCAGACCACCCCATGGCCATCTGCTGCCAGCGCAGCCCCAGAAGGTGAGCAGGTCCCAGCGGAGAGAGAAGAGCCATAGCCCAGGAAGCCACAGGCGGGCCTGTTAGGACGTGGTGAGAGCTGCTGGCACCTGCAGGGGAGGCACCTGGCGGCGGTGGCTTCTCTACTGTCACTAGACCAGTCACCTCCCAGCGCACCCTGGGGATCTTCCACCTGTGGCTTTGAAGTTTACAAAGAAGCCCTTGAACAGATGGTCCAAAATATGCGCGCTCTGCCCTCCCGGGGCTGACCTGGCTCCTCCGTCCCGGGGTGGGCAGAGGACACAGTGTGTAAGGGACTGCTGAGCGGGACGGAGCTCTGGTGCTAATCGGCAACTGTAGGCTGGATGCTGACAGAGGCAGCAGCCCCCACCACAGCGGACACCTGGCCATTTGTCCTAGGAGCCCTTCACATGGAGGCCTGTGGTGGACAAGCAGGTGGAGATCTGCTGATGGGCACCTCTCCCCCGGAGCCACCTCTCCCACTGAGGTGTCCCTCTGCTTCCTGCTGGCCTGTGTTCACACAGAAAGATGACTTTCCCCTTAGCGTGCAGCTGGACACTGCCTGGCCCTTCAGTGTGGACGAGCCACTCAAAACCAAGCTGAACGGGAGCCACAGGCCCTGGCCCTGCCGTTCTTTCTACACCCGATGTCTTTCAGACACAGGAAGGGAATTCCTCCAGCCGCCCCTCTCCTCCAAGCAGGCTCATGGGAGGTGCTGGGGACCTGGGGACCACTGAGCAGCTCAGCTGCTGGCCACGCAGCCAGGGAGGCTCTAGGCCAGAGCTGACAGCCACAGATGCAGAGGACTCTGGAATGAGCCAAATGGCAGACAATCTGAGCAGGTCACCAAGGGTCATCATCACTGGAAAGGAAACCACTAGTAAGTGACAGAAAACAGATGGAGCTACAGTAGTCACATGAGACCCTCCCAGTGATGATCAGGAGAGAAGTTTCTGAGAAACGCTTTTTCCAATGCCCAGCTGAGTGCCACGGTGTGGGGAAACCTCAGCAGTGCAATGTGGCTGCAGAGGCGCAAGCCTGCGCTCCAGATGCTCAGCCACACAGCCAAGCCATGCCAGACGGTGGCGTACATTCATCCACAGGGACTTCTGAGTGTTAAGTTAGCAGCTGGCATAATAACTATTTCCTCGTCAGCCGCCCAAGCTTAAAGGTGGGATACATTTCAGGAATGACAGGTTAATAACTCAGCAATTGGAACGATGACTGACTTGGCGGTGTCCACAGACTGATGTGCTCGCTGTGTGTTTCGTTGAACTTCCTCAAAGGCTTTACCTGTCAGACCAGGTGTCACGATGAGCTGCCTGTGTATCACTCAGGAGGCTGGGCAGAGGCCTCTGCCCTGTCCCACGTGAAACTGTTCAAAACCAAGGGAGGGAAATCAGCGTCAGAAGGGACAGAACAAGAGATTTGCTGTCGGAGAGTTTCGAAAAGATCTGGAACACCTATGATTCAGCGAATGGAGAACAGCTAAAAGACATCAGCAACCACTGAGTTGCTAGGGCAACGTGCTCCATAAACGTCAACACACAGGGGCCAGTTCCTACAGGACAGGACGCACGCCTCCAGGCACCAGGCCTACGGCGTCTTCTCTTCGGGTGGCTGCCATCTGTGCTCTGGCTCGGGCTGTCTATCACTTCCTCTGTCCCGACACTGGGGTTAGATTAGAGAGGCAGGGTTTTAATGGTGGACTTGATGAAGATGAAGACCCCTTTCTCCCCCTGGAGACTAGCCTGATTGGACAAACTGAGGAGAACCAAGCGGGCCCCGCTGTCCTTGGGAGGAAATCTGTTCTGTGTCCTCCTTGGCAGCTGGGCCTGCTCCTCCCTGGACATGGGGAGGGGCAGGCCACAAACAGCCCTGCTGGAGGACACACTCCGGCTGCCGTCCAGGCCACCCAGCCACACGGAGTCTGCTGCCTCCTTTATTGGTGCTGCCGGTTGGGTGAGCGCGAGCTGGGGCCTGGGCTGGGGGGCAGCGAGCTGCCGCCGGGGGCCCGCAGGGCTTGAGGGTCAAGCTGTTGAGCAGCCAGGCCATCGTCCACTGTCCCTGATTCCTCGCTGCCGTCCTCCTTCTGGCTGCTCTGCTGCTCCGGGCACTCAAAGTGGACACAGTGGAACACCTGGGTGAGGAGAGGAAAGGAGCTGGTGAGTGAGGGGCTGGCTGGGGACCGTCGTGCCAGCTTTGGGGCCCGGCACAGGAGTCAGGGCCAGTCCTCCCCAGACACTAGGAGGTTCTGGACGCACTTGACCAGTCAGGACAAAAGTAAATGGACCAATGACTCAAACGTCACCCACACTACGACATGGTTCCTAAGAATGTTCTCACAGGATGACCCCATTTTGGGTGACTTTTGTCTCAGGGTTTTTTTTTCCTCCTTTTATTTTTAATTTTGGGGCACTGGGGACTAAACCCAGGGGAAATTTGCCACTGAGCCACATCCCCAGACCTGCCCTCTCTTGTTTTATTTAGAGTCAGGGTCTCACTGAGTTGCTTAGGGCTTTGCTAAGTTGCTGAGGCTGGCTTTGAACCTACAGTCCTCCTGCCTCAGCCTCCTGAGCAGCTGGGATTACAGGTGTGCTCCCCCAGGCCCAGTTTTCTCCTTTTTACTTGATTTATCCTCACAGGTGGTGGCCAGGTCAAGTCAGATGTGGGTTGTGGTGGTGGTCACACAACTCTGAGCACACTGAGGGCACACTTTCTGCAGGTGAGCAGCACGGGATGGGAAACCTCCTCCATAAGCCGTGGTAACAAGGAAGCCAGGACAGCACTGTGCACTCAGCAAACCCTGCGAGGGCTGAGAGCACCTGTGGGAAGCTGTGTTAGGGATGGACTCCAACCTCGCCTGGCCTGGGCCGGCCTGGAACAAATGCCTCAACCTGAAGAGCCAGGCCACCTGGTCAAAGGCGGGTGACCACCCTCCAGAAGCCCGGAAAAGCCTGCCCATCTGCACTCGGTCTGACTGGAAGCACTACTGACCCGAGTCAGTGCTGCCCGCCACCGTGCTCATGGGCACAGTGCTGGACTGTCTGGGTGAATGCGGAGCCCTGGCCCTGACCTCAAGAACAGGGCCATGGTTGTGGGAGAGAGAACCTGGCATGCTGGCACAAAACAGGCAGGCTGCTGAGGGGTGAGCCGGGCGGGTGTCAAGGAGCCCGTCAGAGCAGAGCGGGAAGGCTGCCCCTGCCCAGCCCCCACATGGGGATGCCTCTCTGCTGTCCATCAGCTGGATCTTCCTGGGGCTCCCCTTCCCAGTGCTCGTCCTGAGCTCTCTGATGGACAGGAATCATTCCCAGCCTCTGCAGCCATGGTGGTCAGTCTGGGGTGGCAGATGGACCCCCAGGGAGTGGGCGGCAGTGTTAAGGGAATCAATTTGCAAATACTCGAATGGCATGTTTTCTAAAACTGCTGAGGGCATGCCTGATTCACAGATCTGGTGTCTCTGCCACCCAGGAAGGCAGGCCCAGCATGCCTGCTCACCTGGGAGGGCCCCATGGGCACACAGGCATGGGATGGAGTGTGGCCTTTTATGTCGCTGGGCTTCCAAGTGTCCTGGAGCCCCAGAGGTGGCCTGAGCTGGAGCCCTGAACTCAGAGCCCCCGAAGGGCACACATGATAGGTGTCAATCATTTTAATGCAACTGGAATTTTTCCAGAATTATGAACACATTTTCAAGATTCACTGGCTAAAATCCATGAATAAAACTTTTCCATAATTACTATCAGATTCTCTGTGCTTTATTCAAAGTTACTTAAAATCTATTATATCAAATCATGCCATCAAATAGTTCCTAATATTTAGTCAATTCTCATCATCTTCAATCTTGTGTTTATTTGTCTCAGATTTATAACTATTTAAACCTATGCTGAAACATTTAATCAGCATCTGATCCAACATGTTCAAAAGACCATACTTTCTTCCAGAGCTCTTTTGGGGACATGCAAACAAAACGTTTGAAGGCCACAGCTCCGCAGCAAGCACTGTGGAGGGGCTCAGCCCCTGGTACAGCTCTGTTTGAATGGCCAGACAGGACCTGGAGCAGGAGGAGAGGACACAGGGTGGAGAAGTGAAGTGAGAGGAGGGACTGTAGAACATGGGCAGCAGTCTTGGGAGGAAGTCTTTGGGTCTCGATCTCTGATGGTGTCTGAGGAGATCTAACCAACCAGGCAAGGAGAGAGGGTCTGGGTACAGTGAGGGCCTGACACAGTGGCAAGATGCGACTTGCAAAGCCATCACTGATTCTGGGGGCAAATGCTGAGGCCAGGGCAGCTGGGCAGCTGGCTGTGGAGATGGGCATGGAGGCCTGGCAGGTGGGCACCTGGGTGGACAGCCATGAGCAGCAGCCCACCCCATGCTCCTGGGGAATTGCAACTTCATCCCCATTTCCTTCGGAGGGGCCTGCTCCTGGTGAGTGGCCACTGGGCTTTGGATTTGCTGATGGTTGGTGACCGTGTTCCTGGTAAGGGTCCATATAAGTGCAGGACAGGGCACTGGTACCTGCTGTGAGCAGGATGCAGGGCAGGGCTGGCCGACACCCACCATGCTCCTGAGGAGACAGGTGGAGGTGGAGACCCAGGGGCTCAGGAGGAGCCTGGTGGGGAGGGTGGCAGCACTGTCACCGGGGAGCGCTACTACTGCACGGCATGAGCGCCAGCAAGCGACCCCTCTACTGCAGAGCCACATTCACAGAGCAGGAGACACGCGTACCACCTACTGTGGGATCATGCTGAAAATACGAATGCCGCGCTTACCTTCCTGAACCAACTCTCTTTCCACATTCCCACTGCAGTTCATTTATTGACCACTGTTCTGAATTTCACATCTCAAACTGATGCGAGGTCTCACCGAGACTGTGCATCTGCCGCCTGTCCTCCCCACTCCGGCAGTGGCCGTTTCTCCTAGGGTGAGCTGACTCCTCTTCTTGAAGGCTGGTCACAAGGGCAGAGGGTTCCTGAGGACCCTTACTGCTCCCCTACATGGGTGGCCACTCCCAGTTAGCCCCTTTCCTTCCCTTCCTCCCTTCCCTTTATATAAAAATCCCCTCTCTGGGCCCATCTGTAGGCCCACACCTGTCAAGACCCAGCTGGGCCAGGGTCAGATGGGAGGGCCTTCCATGGAGACTTGCAAGCCATCTGGACCACAGCACTGCCCGGGCTGAGCAGGGTAAATTTGAGAACCTGCCTGTGTGTGGCCGGTACTGACCTAGGCTTCTCTCCCAGCTTAGCACTCTCTACGCTTCTGCAGGACAGGCGTGTCTCTGGGCCCAACTCTTAGTCCCTCCTGCTTTAGGAACATGCCTCTCCCAGAAGCGGACAGGCAGAGCAGGCTCCACAGAGCATCCTTGCCCCCCACTAAAGCTTCCAAACTGGACGGACACCCCATTCCCTCCTGCAAGATGACCCAGGCACACACTGCCGCCGTCTGTGAAGGAGGACTCCAGCCAGGCTGCACTGGACACTGGCCCCAGGCTCCGCCCTGCCACCCCGTTCTGTTCTTAATGGGTTCCCGTGTAATCCCGCTCTAGTCGATACCTTTGGAAGCTGCTCTGCGAGCGACTGACAATGATCCCGGAAGTGACTTACATTTGGCCTCCTTCCTCATTACCTCTCCCCTCACTCCCTCTCCTGCTGAGTGGGTTTCCTCTCCTCTGGCTCTTGCCTTCTCGCTAGGCTTCTGACCGTCCAGGTGAGCTCTCCCCCAGCAGCCCTGCAAGCCCTGTGAGCCTCCTGCCCATGGCCGCCCCTCTCCTGCCTCTGCCTCCTGATCTGTCACTTCCCATCGCCCTCAAGGACCAAGCTTCACTGTCCATGCTGCAGCTCAGGGTCCCGCCCGAGAATAAACAAATCAATAAAAACCCTGCACTGAGAAATAAAGTTGCAAAGACCTCAGAGTGGTCTGGTGGCTTATTCTGCAGAATGTGCTTCTTTTCCAAAGAAGGTCCCCATATATCACACAGGGTGGGTGTCCGCTCCACACAGGCTGGGAAGAGGCTGGGGAGATGCTGTCCGCCAGAGTCTTGAACAATGCCGAAGGCCTGCTTCTGGCCCTTCCTTATCCTCGTTTCCAGACAAACTCCTCTTTTCTGCCTGAGCGCTGTGGGCCACACACTGGTTAGCCCACCGACAACCCGTCAGCAAAAGACACAAATGGTGCCAACTCCCATAGCCAGTGGCCTTGACGGACCCCACAACTGGTTTTGTGTGTTCCCGTGGATCTTCCACAGACGTCATAACCACTGCTCCTCTGACAAAGCTCATGACAGGACCTTCTATCCAAGTTAAGGTGCCTGAAAGCCCTGGAAAGTCCCAGGCCACGGTGACCTGACAGCCCCCTGCCTGCTGTGGCCCAGGTACAGACTGCAGAGCTGTGATCCAGTCTGTGACCCACAGTCCCCACTGCCTTTGGTGTGGACGAGCCACTCTGGGCTCTTGAGCCAAAGGGCAGTGACAGACGGGGGCTCAGGAGCAGGGTGCCAGGTAGGTAGGGTGGACAGGAGGGGGCAGGGCAGGGCCCAGAGCAGCGGAAGCCGGCGCAGGGCTCTTGAGAACTACCATGTCTTACATTTTAAAAGATTGCAAAAGAAATGCACGAATGTGGTGACAAATTCAAATAATACAAGTGCTTAAAGAAAGAGCAGAAGACAGACCTTCACACTCAGAAATGCCCCAAAGTGAAGCCCAGCCTACCATCAAGAGGAAGGAGTCGTTTTTAAAAGACAAACAACAAAGCAACACAGAACTGACACCAGACTTAATGAGACCGATAGAGGAAGGAAAAGCATCCAGAAACCAGGGACTACAGGAGGGCAGAGACTGGCGGCCTCTGGGGACGGCACAGTGGCCACTACACTATGGTCACTCAGGGTCCCCCACCCTTCCATGCATTCACCCTCCAGTGACCTCGCTGAGCACCAGCTCCAGCCAGGCGTGTCCAGCACCAGGCCCACGGGCAGGACCCCATGGGCAGGGGCAGAGCCAGGGCAGAGGCGCTCTGTGCCAACACACCAGCTCCTCTGCCAACAGTGGGAAGCTGGGGTCCACCCTCAGGGCTGGGCAGCACCCAAGCCTGGAACTTCCCATGGCATCAAGGCCCTGCCTCACACCACCGTCTAACAGCACAGGGGCGACGAGTCCGACGTGTGGCAAGCCGGCTCTGCCCAGAGGGGGAGAGGAAAGCCCAAAGGCTTGTGGGGCTGGAGGCAGACGGGAGAAGTGACCTTCCAGACAAGGACGAAGGGGAAGACCGTGACTTCCAGGTCACAGTCACAGCCCTAGAACCCTGCTCTGCCACCCCTGTGGACATGTGCCTTGCTCAGTCACCTCTGTTGCTCATTCAGCCCGCTGTCTGGAGCCAAATGTGGCAACAGTGTGGCCAACGCCAGCCAGCACTAGCCTCTGCAGATGCTTGGTGGACACTGTGTCTTCGGAGCCCTTCTTCCTCATCGTCCTGTGCAGGACAGAGGCTCTGTCCCCTAGGGCCCTGAGAGTCACAAATCGGCCACCAGAGGCCTGTGGTGGTCTGGGCCCTCTTCTCTCCTCTTGGAGTGGGGGTGAAGAGCGAACCTGTGGTGGGGACCTGCCTCCTTCATGGGAGGTCAGGCTGTCCCAGCAGGGCCCCAAGCTGCTTCCTGCCTAGCACTAACTTGCAGAAAGGAAGGAGTCACGATGCCTCTGCACTTTCCCTGGAAGCTGGAGGAGGGCACTGATGGCCTGGGCAGACTGTCCTTACCCTGGCGAGGGAGGGGATCTGGAAACATACCCGGCCCACGCTCCTCAGCCCTTCTTTCCACAGGCCCTGCGGGCCTCCCTGTGGGCCAGACAGCTGGCTCCCAGGCCTCTTTTGGCTCTGAAGCTCATGTGGTTCAATTTCTTCCTTCTGAACCTTCCCAAGACTGCAAACCCCTTGGAAAGGATGTGACCAAAAGTGAATGAGGCATACAGGGCAGAGACGCACTTCTGATTTATGCAAAACCATTACCGCGGCTGCCGCATCATTTTCGCTCCCCTTTTCGGCAATCATGCATCCCATTAGCCTGTTTGATTGCCGCTGCTCACAAAGGGGCACCTTCGCTGAACCGTCTTCAATGGCCTCTGGATCTATCCCCCGAGAGGAGCCAGCTAATTTGCAATGTAGTCGTGTGTATGAATCTGACACAGCCTCAGTCACAATCTGGGCGTCCTTTCTGTAGCTGCTGTTTATTATCACTTTGCCCTGCCTCTCTGGGAGCTGTAATCCTGGACGTGTCGGAAACAGTCCAGGGTGTTCTTTTCTCCACAAACGCTGGACAGGAAGTATGCAAATGCCCAGCCCCTTCTCGGCCATCGGGTCGACTCCTCAGCTGGCGACTGTCCGCGCCTTTCATTAGAGGGAATCCCCAAACACTATTTTCTTGACATCTCTTCAAGGTTTTTAGAAGCAGAAGCATCTGCTAATTTTCCCAAATTGGCCTAAGAGTACTGTGAACTGTAGCAGAAATTGGGAAAATTTAATAAACGTTGATCAATGCCTTTCCCTTGCTTTCCCGGTCTCTCCTGAGGAGCAGCCACAGACTGCTTTCGTGCCAACCAGTACAAACAGGATTTCTGATCCAAGCTTTCAACTTACATTTACAAGGCAACACATCTTTATAAAATAGATACTACCTCTCGACGGCTGTAAGTCAGACACAAGGCCATGGCTTCTGACATCCATCCCCTGAAGACTGGTTCCCTTCCGTGAGGCTAGGTGGGAGCATCAGAGCAGACATTAACCAGACTGATGAAGGCAACGGCTGATCTCCCTCCTCATCCCAGAGCAGAAGCTACCCTTCCAGACGCAGCCTGCAGAGATGTTTTACTTCTGTTCCTTTACAGAGGAAGACTAAGCACTTCCCCTAAAACACCTCTTTTTATAAGCCTTGGTTTTACACGTGTGTTGGAGGAGCCCAACACCTCATTTCTAGTTAAGGAGCCTTCCATGGGGAGACAGTTCAAATCGGGAGCAGCAACTTTCTGTACTCTTGGGGTAATGGAACATTACCCAACATTCTTGCACAAGTACTTATCCCTACTAGGTATGGAAGTAAATTTCGGGGTGATAATGCTCATATATGACAAGAGTTTCTTTCTATGCCACTTTCCCATATCCACAGATAACTGAAACTCTGCTGCGTGGATGGTTCTGGGGAAAAGCCTTCCCCAGGTGGACCTGTATTTCTGCATGTTTAAAAATGTGCACACTCCATTGTTCCGGGGAGAGAGAGTCACCCTTTCATCTTAACTTGCCCACACAGTGGTAAAGGTATTTTTCTAGGTGTTTTTTTTTTTTTTTTTTTTTTAACAACAACAAAACAAAATGAAAAACTCAACTAAGAAACAAAGATGTCTCGTTCCCTGACTTCTGGGATGCCTGAATACCCATTTGGCAGCTGTGACCTTCCCAAGCCTCCCTTCCACTGGACAGGCACCAATGAGGCCCAGCTGTGGCCCTGTTCTCGCCAGGATGCTGGCTGATGGGGCCCCAGCCCCAGCCCCAGCCCCAGCCCCAGCAGTTCTTCACCTCATCTGACCAGGCTCCACATGTGCCTTTTGTCTCAAAGAGCTCCAGCTGCATGGAGAATTCTGTCCTTCCTCCAAACTGCGAGCTCAGCAGGGGTCACTGCTGGAGGTCATCCTCAGGAGCTGGAAGTTTCTGTTTGTCTCACTGCTTGATGGCTCCTGGGCACTCAGCTGCCCAGGTCTGTGGGGCCAGGGAACATGCAGAATCAAACTGCCCCAACACAGCAGCTCTAAAAACTGCGCAGCCTTTGAAACCACGTGTTCAAGGTTCAGTGTTCACGTTTCCTATCTCCCCAAGTCTCTCATGACAGAAGCTTAAGCAGGAGCTCCATATAAAGGTCTTATTTTACAATTATGCAACAAATAAAATATTTTTCTGTCTTCTCCTATCTCTCTGGGAGGGAACCTCTAAGATCTAGTTTGTTCTCCTTAAAGGCAAGTGTCCTGTGAGGCAGGGAGGTGAAGAACCTGGGTGGCACAGTGGGAGCCCCCTCTGCTCCCTTGCTTCCCACTCCCAGCCTTGCCAGCCCCGCCTCCCGCCGTGCAGCAGCTCCTCAGAGCTCCCTCCCAGCCCCTCCCTGCCCCGGGACTCTTCTGAGCCACCAGGCCTTGATCGTTATCCGCCTGTGTAATCCTTAAATCCGTGTTTCTCGGTTCAGATTGCTCATCTCACTGCTCCTCCCCTGCCCTACATTTTGTTGCAACTAAAGCTTCTGACTTTCTCACCACCTCAGCTCCCCATACTCCAAGGACACGGGCACAGCCTTGGTGCAACCTTCAGCTCTCCTGTTCCCCAGCTCTGGGTGGCCATGAGTGAGTCCCAAGGGCTGATTTTGTTCAGATCCTGCACCAAAGTTCTGGCCCTGGTCTGATGTGTATACCATGCCTTGGGGTAGGTGCTGGGGACACAAAGATGCCACGACACAGTCACTGCCTTCAAACACTGCAGGGCATGGGAGCACACACTTGTCATCGCAGTGACTTGGGAGGCAGAAGCAGGAGGATTGCAAGTTGGAGGCCTGCCTGGGCAACTTAGTGAGACCCTGTCTCAAAATAAATAAAATAAAAAGGGCTAGGGATGTGGCTCAGTGGCAGTGCACCTCTGGATCAATTCCCTAGCAAACACACCTAAAGAAAGTGGTGTAGAGTGGTGTGGGACCCAGAGCCTCCTGCTAGGTCTATGATGCAAGCTCACAGGTGTCTGCCACTGGGGCCGAATGTCCCCAGGCCCTGATCCCTGCCACTCCTGTGCCACCTTCTCACCCTGTTCTGGCCTATACTGCACAGGCCTTCCATGGTGCCGTCTGTAGCCTGGGTTTGTTTGGGCTACTTCTATGCCCAAGCAGGTTTCCCCATGCACATGCCTTCCCCAGGAGGTCAGGCTCTCCCCCAGGCAGCAGTGGAGCCTCCAGGCTGGGCGGTCTCTCCCTGCAGACTAGCAGCTCTGCAGGGTGGGGCTGCTTCTCTTGGCAGCTCTGTCACCGGCTGCCTGCTGCATCCCTGCTGCTGCCGCGCTGGGAATTCTGGCCTTGGGAGCAAGTGGTTGCTCTGAGGCACTTCTGGCCCTAGATGAAGACCCTCTGGAGGATACTCCAGGGAAGTTCTTGTGGGGCCAGGCAAGGTGAGGTCAGATCTGGGGAGAGGGTCTGGAAAAAAATTATCACCAGGCCAGGAAGGAGCATTTAGTTTTTGGTTGTTGTTGTTTTGTTTTGTTTTAACGGAATCTGTTTCCCTGTCTTTTTTTTTTTTTTTTTTCCATTAGAGCCACATGTTGCTATGGGAACAAGGATGGCACTGGGAGCCCAGAGCCACTCACTGGCCTGACAGAAGCCTGTAAATAAATTCTGCTTCACTCCAGGCTCTGAGCTGAGTGGTCCTGGAGGGCAGCTCAAGCAGCCACTTGCAGACTCTCTGTCCTGCTGCTGCTGCTCATGCAGGCCCTCCTGTGACAAGCTCAGGTCTGTTACCATTCCTAACACGGCGGCCCCCGAGCTGCAGTGTGATCTGTGCCCCCGCCCTCCTGGACCCTCCACAACTTGGTCCCATTCATGGAGACCCAACCTCAAGGGCCAGGCTCCCTGGATCCATTTCACAGACGAGGAAGACACGCCCCCTTTGGGGCCAGCCTGCACCTGAAGGAGCTGCGGTGACTCATTCCACAGCATGTCAGTCCTCACCATCGACCAGGAGCTGCCATCTGAAACATCACCTGGAGTTAAGGAACTCCTCTCGGGGGTCGTCCACCAGGCAGTGAGGCTGCAGTCCCCGTGAGGAGGGCCTTGCTCAGTGTCTCCTCTGGATCTAACATGTGCCACGTGAGCCATGTGAACTGTCTACTCGCCAGTCTGACTGGTTATCTGAGTTGTGGGCCAGGGCAGAGCAGTGTGCCGGGAGACGCAGCAGCCGGGGTGCTGAGGGCCAACCTGCCTGGATTCGAATCCTGGCTCTGACACTCAATGCAGGTGACCTTGTACAAATCAGTTAGCATCTCTCAGCTTCAGTTTCCTAATCAAGGCTTCTTTTTTACTTAAAACCAAAACTTTTTATTGTGAAAACTATACACTGAAAGGTGCATGAAATAGAAATGTGGTTTGTTGAATAATTGCGCCATGAACACCACCTGGGTCAAGAAGCCAGGGCCTCCGAGTGCCCCCATGCTGCAAGCCCCCACCCCCAGGAAGCCACAGCTCTGCCTGAGACAGCCATCGCTCCCTTTCCTTTTTCTCTTAGCAGTTTCCCACTTGTGCAGGCATAAACACTAGAGTTAAATATTGACCGTTTTTGAGGTTTATATGAATGTAATCTCTCTTTTGTCGTTGTTAACAGGAACTGAACCCCGGGGTGCTTAACCACTGGGCCACATCCACAGCCCTGTTTATTTTTGAGGCAGGGTCTCACTAAATTGCTGAGACTGCACTCAAACTTGTGATCCTCCTGCCTCAGTCTCTGGCGTCGCCGGGATTACAGGCATGCGCGCCCCCCACGGATGAATGTAATCTTACTATTCACTTTCTCTGCAGTCCTTCAAGACGGATCATCATCCACTGTGGGACACAGTGGGCTTTATTTGCCATTCATCTGTGGACAGGTGCCTGGGTGGTGTCCAGGGCCCAACAATGCTATGGTGTTCTCTGCTGGATCCGGACTGCCCAAGTTCGTTCAGAGGACACAAAGGAGTGGAAGTGCCTAGGCGCATATGTAGAACGTGGCACACGTGTGTTCAGTTACACTGGGCACCCCAAACCTCTCCAGAGGTCTGGGCCGAGTCACATTCTCACATACAGGCCATAGCTGCCCCCTGCTCCCCTGAGTTTTCTCATTTTTTTTTTTTTTTTGGTCTGGGGATTGAATTCAAAGGCACTCAACCACTGAGCCACACCCCCAGTCCTATTTTATTTTTTATTTAGAGACAGGGTCTCATTGAGTTGCTTAGTGCCTCACTAAGTTGCCGAGGCTGGTTTTGAACTCATGATCCTCCTGCCTCAGCCTCCCAAGTCACTGGGATTACAGGTGTGCACCACCATGCCCGGCTGAGTTTTCTCATCTTTAAGATGAGGGTGAGCAGAACCTACTGCAAATATGAGTATCAAATACTGTGGTAAGTACGCAAGGCCTGGAATGGAGTCTGGTCCTGGAAGGTTCTCAGCCAATACTCGCCACTACTACTGTCGTTTCTAGTAATTAGTATGTTTATTATAAGGGTCTCAACCTAAGAGATGCTGAATGTTTGGTACACATACTTTTTCATTTATAAAAGGTTTAGGTTTCTGGGTTAAAGAAATTCTCAAGATGATTATAGAGACTCTGTCTTGGAATGCCATGGTCACTTGGTAATGAAAAGTTATTTCACTAAATCTTTTCCTTTATTCATTTGTTTGACTAACTGGGAGAAGTAGAGATGGTTGTACAGATTAGTCAGTTATTTGTTTGTTTGGCTAAAAGGTACTTTATTCATACACATGCTGGGTACCATGCTGGCTGTGGAAGATGCAAAGATGACCATGACACAGCCTCTCCCCTGACCACATGAGTCCAGTGAGCACAGTGGAATGTGAGAGTCACCTCCACCCCATCAATGCCGTCCTCAGTTTGTCACCAGCTGGGCAAAGGCTGGCACGCGTTCCTGTGCACAGGAGCCCTGTCTTCCTACGTTGCAGACCTCACTCCTCCTACAGTCCTTTTAGTCCTCAGCTCCCTGCCTACGGAAAAGTCACTCTGGAACTTTCTCTCGAATCCAGGGATTCATAAAAACCATAACAAGAAACAGACAACTTCTATCACTTTTAATACCACTAATTTTCACAGGGCTCCAGACTTGATCTTGTTTGAATTCTGTGGATTCCAGGATGCAGGTGTGCGCCGTTATTTTGCTAAGATCATAAGACCAGGAGAAAGTTCTGAGCTGGAGTTGAGGGTCTGCTTGATGTTTGCAGGGTAGTGACAAGGCCAAGTTTCTAACCTTTTTTAGACAGGAGAGGTTTAGAAAGAGAGCAATGTCCGCCTCCCCACAAGCGGCTCAGAGACAAGGAGGAAAGGGGTGACCATATGGAATGCACACAAGCTGGCTACGCTGGCCACCAAGATCACCAAACAGTGGCCAAGGAATAGCCAGGAGTGAGCTTGGTAGGCGCAGGAACTGAAAAATCTGGTGACCAACGGAAGGGGTGAGCTCAAAGACAACTGACAGGTCTGCCATCTAGTGCCAGGCACAGGGGAAGACAGGCTGCCCTGTGAATGGGCAGAGAAGATGGCAAGACTATGTGAGGGCCAAGGAGAGGAGCAGCGGCACATGAGAACCACCCCACGCAGGAGATGCAGGGCACAGGGATAGCAAGACACATGGATGACAGGCAAGGTGTGAGACGCTGACCCAATGCTGAGGGTCAAGCACACAGGAGCAGCGGCAGGAGGGAGCGGGTGTCTTCAGAGGCCAGCATTAGGGGATTCTACTGACAGAAGTCATAAATGAAGCTAAAAAATTAAATGAATTCACTGCTGTGGTGCTCACGGAAGAAGATGAGAGGCAGATGCCAGCAGCAGACGCTCGCTTCCCAGAGGAGAGGCAAGGGGGCCGCAGGAAATCAGAAGCCTGGGAACAGGCGATGGAGAAGTCGGAGCCTCCACAGTCGGCGAGGCTGCCAATGCCCAAGGGCCAGCTGATCAAGGGAAAAGGGGAAACCACCGCGCAGCCGACAGATGCTGAGCCTCTGGATGCAGGAGGCCTGGCCCACCGGAGCGAGACAGACACCACCTATGGTGGGCAAGAAATCCCAACCTATCTGGGCTCAGAAGCCGATTCCACCCACTGCTGGGCATCTGCCCTCAGCCACTCCAACAGCACCTGGAGGTCGGGCTGTATCCGCAGCTGTCAACTGGCTGGGCTCCTGGCCGTGGTCTCTCTGGAGGGCAGGCAGTTCTGGCCACTCACACTCTCTGGGCCACTCCTTACCTTTTGTGGAAACAGCTCCCACCTCCCCTGGAAGCTCTCCCCCTCCCCGAAGTGCTCCGCACAGGCCCCACCCCTGCGGTGCCAGCCCCTGAGGGCGCTGCAGTGCCTGCAAAGCAGCCCTCCCTGCTGACGAGGCCAAGGGCTCATTTGGCCACATTTTCTCTTCTTTTACACACAATTTTACCTCCCTGGTAAAAAGCAACTTTCCCTACGTTCCTGGCAACTTGCACAAAGCCTCTGGGTTTGCACACACCCAGTAGATAAAGGGAAACAAGCCCTGGCTCTGCCTGAAATGACCGCCACTGCAACTGACTGCACGTCTGGGTCCGCAGACCCCTACGTTGAAACCCCATCCCCAGTGGAATGGCATTAGAAGGCAGAACCTTTGGGGGTGGCGAGGTTTAGATGAGATGACGAGGGTACAGACCCTTGATGGGATTAGTGTCCTTACTAGAAGGGAAAGGGAGAGAGGAGCACACTCATTCTCCCCTCACCAAGGAAGGCCAGTGAAGGCAGCACAGGAAGAGGACCCCTCCCAGAGCCAGACGTTGCTGGCACTCTGAGCTCACACGTCCAGCCTACGGAGCTGGGAGAAATGATCATCTGTTGCTCAGGCACCCAGGTGAAGGTGCAGCCCAGGCTAAGAGCCACTGATGCCACTGGCAACCATGTGGAGGCAGACCGTGGAAACCCTGCAACCCTGCCCTCCAGGCCACCCTCCACAGTGAGAAAGAGGTGCCCTGACCCCTATTTTTTTGGGGGGGGTACCACTTTTCATTTCTATAGTTGTACACAATGTAAATTCACACCATTCATGTAATCAGACATAAAAATAGGGTAATACTGTCTCAGTCTACTACCTTTCCTTCTCCCACCCCATTTCCTGACCCCTATTTCTGATGGCACAGTTCTGCTCCCATGGGACTGCACATGGGGACTGTCCTGGACTCTCACCCCCAGCCTCCCTTCCTTGGCTGTGCCACAGCAAGCACCTTCCTGTCCGGGCCATCTCCGTTCTCTAGCACTGTCTCCCAGGAGTCCTGCCCGCCAGCCAGAGAGAGGCATGCTCCTTCCCAGGAGGCAACCTATCCCTCCCACCTCTGGGCCACCACTTCTCTAAGGCAGGTGATACTGCTTCTTCCAAAGGATGTCCCCAAACCTCTGAGCAGTAGCAGATGAGTCTGAGAGTCCGCTACATCCTTGATACCCTGGGAAACCAACTTTATTATGTCTTCCTATGTGCTCCAAGGACGATACAGTTTATGGATCTTTTCTTATGATCCTGTTCATCATTTATTTTATGATTTAAAATGTTTCCCAGTTGGAAACACCACGTTGAGACTTTATTTTCCTGATCAACAACTGATTCAATAAGGCAATGAGCAAGTTACTCATCAGCCAAATGAGATGGGCCGCCAGTTCACTAGTGTCCAAGGGACTGGGGTCCTGCATGGATATTTTGGGGCAACTAACCATGGAAAAGAGGATTTGCAGGCTGACTTTAGAGCCTTGTCTGGGAAGTTATTCTCCATCTAGAATAGCTTTGAAATAAAATGTCCAAGATTCTTTTTTCATTCCTCTGGTCCCAGAG
This sequence comes from Glaucomys volans, assembly GCA_020662805.1. Taxonomy (NCBI): domain Eukaryota; kingdom Metazoa; phylum Chordata; class Mammalia; order Rodentia; family Sciuridae; genus Glaucomys; species Glaucomys volans. The sequence continues at coordinate 270,148 of JAJEJO010003034.1, forward strand.
GTGATGAGGCTGGGACTGAGTTCAGGCTAGAAGAGACCCTGGCCAGATGCATATCTGAAGTTGTCAGGTTTTTCTGATTTGAGAATTTCTTCTGTTGTAATATATTATTTCAGAGTTCTATTTAGGCCATAAAGTGAAAAACTGGTCTTTTTTAGGGATATGTATTATGCTAGAAATAAAGATTGCAAATGAAAATATTTAAGTTCAATAAGTTACTTATAAAAATAAATTTCAGTTTTTCTCAAGTTTAGTAACACACATAATTAATGTAGTTTAAGAGATAAGAAAAACTGGAATTCAGTGGCAGAATTATTACAATATCATTGGTTAGGGATCAAATACATATTAAAATGTAGATTAAAATTTACTTTTGTAAAATTTATTTTTGTGCCAGGTGCGGTGGCGCACGCCTGTAATCCCAGCACTTAGGAGGCTGAGGCAGGAGGATCGAGAGTTCAAAGCCAGCCTCAACAACTTAGCGAGGCCCTAAGCAACTCAGTGAGACCCTGTCTCTAAATAAAAATACAAAATAGGGCTGGGGATGTGGCTCAGTGGTCGAGAGCCCCTGGGTTCAATCCCCAGTACCAAAAAAAAAATAATAAATTTACTTTTGTTACATCACCCACAAACAAGAAAGTTTTTTCATGACTTGTTCACAATTCTTGAACTTTGTTTTAAAAAAATATCAAATTAGTTTACTATTATAATTTTCAGGTTTATTTCAAAATGAGAGGTAAGAGAAAAAGCTCAGGTTTCTATTCACAAGTTCCTCTCTACAGGAAACACATTGTGGGTGTGGATCATTTTTATTTTTTAAAAAAAAAAAGGCAAAATGAATCTTAACTATTGCATTATTTTTATTTATTTATTTATTTATTTATTTTGGTACTGGGGATTGAATCCAGGACTTCTTTACCACTGAGTTACATACATCCCCAATCCTTTTCATTTCTATTTTGAGACAGTTTAGCTAAGTAGCTGAGGCTGGCCTTGAACTTGCAATCCTCCTGCTTCTGCCTCCTGACTTTCTTGAAATACAGACATGTTCCCCACATTTAAAATACTTTGACTTTTTAGAATGCTTTGAAGTGCCAGACACACCTTGACGACACTTTGGGAGAATTCTGATTCCACAAACACAGTGCATGAGCTAGCTAGCTCTATAACAGGCAGAGCCAGTCGCAAAATGAAAATGTAAAGCCTTAGGTTTAAAAGGCATGAAAGCAGTGACCACCTTTCTTCAGCAGTCTCTCTTACCGTGCCATGCTTTTTATTTGCTATTTAATGTTATATTCGCTCCATGGGAACACTCTCAGGCCAATGCATTCCCTTGTGGTGTCCCTATCCAGTGACTGGCACTTAGGACTCACAACAGACTCCAGCCCTCCAGTGCCCATGCCAGGGCCCAGGAAGCCTGTGGCTGAGGGCCAGGTCTGGGAAGGTGAGGAGCGGAAAGCAGCGGGGCAGCAGTGAGCCCTGGACACATGCTCCACTGTCCTCCAGGGCTTCATAAAACACAACTGAATGGTAAAAACACCAAGGATTTCAAGGAGGTGCTGCAGAGCACAAGTCCCAGGCACAGGGCTCCAGGCCACTACTCTGGTGGACACCCACGAAGCAGTCCTGTGCAAAACTGAGAAGGGTGCCCAGAGGAGTGAAACTGCAGGATCATGTCCACCTTCGAGCTTCCTTCTCATTTACCTCCTGATCTCCACATGGGTGCCTCTTACATGACACGTCTCTGACCAGTGGTCCCTTCAGAGGTGCACTGCACATGGGACAAGGACATCAAAGCGAGAGATAAGTACACCATGCTAACAGCATGGCCATCTGCTGGACACCATGCTCAGAGGCTAAGGGCCCCCATGAACCCACTGTCATCTGCAGGGCTGAGGACTCTGAGGGGAGGGACAGGCTGCTTGACCTCCTAGGGCCCTGTGCTGGCAGGTTCTGCAAAGAGGCCGGGAGGAATGAGCAGAGCAGTAGGTGCTGGCTTCATTTGCTAGTGAAGACACATCCAGACACCATAATGACAGCCCCACGGGCCAGAGCGGGGCTTTCTTCTGCACCGAGCTGTCGGAACAACAGGCCATTAGCAGGCAGAGCAAGCAGCTCCACTCAGCTCGGCGCACCATTTACCTGGACATCACAAGAGGGCACAGCGCTGCTCATGAAAAGAGGCCCTTACCTCATTTGCTGTGTTGTGTGTTCCAACAATTCGGATGAAGGAGGCAGGCTGTCTTTCAAAAGTCACTGACTGCCAGGACCTGTGAGAGGAAACACAACCGTTCGCCTGGTTACACGGTGCAGTCCACCTGCTGACAGCAGGGTCACCAGCATGGCTGATGGCTTTGTGTCCACGAGAGGGGCCTCCCAGCCTGGGGGGCTTGTGCCATTGGAAGGGTGGGGCTGTAGGAAGGATGGCAGTGGAGAGAGGCAGGCCTGTCCCATTCAGGCCAACATGTCATTAAAGAGGGCACCCCACACCCTATGACTGTCACTTAGGATTTTTCCAAAGCCCTCTAAAAATGAACACCATGTGTAGACCATGTTTGATGTGACAAGAGTGTGGCCAAATATAAACACAATCAAGGGTGGTGGGAGTTCAAAATGTACTTCCTCATCTGTAAAATGGGATGGGGTGGTGGTGACCCCACAGGGCCACTTGCAGAATTATCAGGGCAACTCATCAGACGTTCCTGAGGGGGAGCAAGTCCTGGAGGCTTCCAGGAGGAGAGCTTTGCAGCAGGGCAGGGGTGGGGTGAGCCCAGCACTTGGGCTTGGGGCAGTGGGGGCCACTCACTCTGGTGCCAGAGAGGGTACCTGGGAGCAGCAGGGCCTCCCCAGGCCTCTAGCCTTCCTATTTCCAAATGCTCAGCCTGTCTCTGGGAGGTCTCAGAAGCAAACCCAGTATTTTAAAGGCAGCTCTGCTCTTATCAGCCTGGGCAGGGCCAACTCATTTAAAAGCCAGCAGAGCAGGCCCCAAACAAACTTGGAGAGGAGGAGCGTGGCAGCTCATCAGAATGCGCTGGAGGAGCACGAGGCACCCACGACTGTAAACTCCAGTAATATTTCTATAATAAATGTGAGGAGTTCACAGTTGTTGCCATCCTCCGTTCACACAGTGGAAATGCCAGCTGCCGCGAAGCTGCTTCCTGTAATTGTCTAATTACCAAGTAATGCTAGCAAAGAAAATATATGTATTTGCAGTTTGTTTTTCCTCCTCTGGTTTCAGGTGTTCCATCTTAACTTTCACTACCAACCTCCCACTGAGATTGATTCACTGCTGCCTGGACACCAGTCCTCTTAAGGTCATTAAAAAGTCATTACCATCCTGTGTGCAAAGACTGTGCCTTTGAAAGCAGTTTTCTGAAAACAGAGTAAGAAAAATCGCTCTCCTTATAAAAACGCCATTATTCATGCCTGATGCTGACGCCACCTGACATCTACAGAGCCTGCATCCTTGCCCAAGTCTTGGCAGGAGACTGGTTCTCCCAGACCCCCAGCTCCTTTGACAAGCCTGTGGTGGGATGCAGCCTGCAGGCCGGGAGGTCTGTGAGGTCCTGGGGTTCCACAGGCCTGGCTGCCACTTCTGAGCTAAGCATCCCATCCCTGTCCCTAAGGGAAGCTGATAGCACCCACTAAAGCTGGTTTACCACCTGCTTCTCAGACCAGGAAAGGGAACAACCAGCACACATCACAGCAGTGGTGGCAGCTCTTACTGGGTTTAAGTCACCATTTCACAAAAGGGATTACAGAGGGGAGAGAGGTTGGAATGGAGCAGACACAGTGAAGATTTTGTTCTTAGCTTTCTAGCCCGGTGCTGGTCTATCTTTGAGTGATGCAGGATTTAAGGTAAGACTCCACATTTGGAAGCACTCAGTCCTCCACAGGGGTGGCCCTGCCCCTCCCCCTGACAGTGGGAAGGGAGCAGGGCTGGGGCAGAAGCCAGGCTGGCAGTCGGTGGTCCTGTCAGGGCCTCAGACTGCCAGACCCCACCTTCTCCCTTCCCCCTCCCGCCACTCTTTTCTCCCTGCCCCAGGCTTGCTGGGGCTCAGGGCTCTGGGCAGGGCAGCAGCCTGAGTAGGCGGGAGCATCTGTGGAGTAATAAGATCAGGAGGTCTCAATTTACTACTGATCCTCCATTATGCTGCATTAATATCTAATCACATTAGAGTTCATTTTCACTAACACAGCCTGAGAGTTGAATATGTGATTTCATTTTCAGCAGAAGTAGATACCAATCCTAAGACCAAAGTGTCTGCAGGAAGGAAGCTGGCCAGGAGCAGGTAATGAGCACCTCTCTCCCCAGCCACCAGAATCCATTTCCCCTGAACTTTAAGATAACTGTCAATGTTGCTCGACGGGGAAGACAGGGTGGCTTTGGAACAGCATCACCATGATGGAGCTACATCTGCAATCACTGTGTGTCCTCAAAGGATGCCTCCTCAGCTGAGACTTCACAGGGCCAGGAAACTACCCCATGACTTGGTCCAGGAGAAAGCTCAACAGCGGCTTTTAGAGAGCTTTACTGACGGCTGCATAAGTGTCCCACCTGCCCTGCACCAGGCTCTTCTTGAGCAGGCACCATTTCCAGGAAAGATAACAGAGCCTTGGCCGTGGCCACCCTCTCAGCTCAGCATCCACACTGAGTCCTGGGAGAAAGGTGTCCCAACAGGAGGAACTGGGTCAAAAAACAAATGTGCACTTCACATTCACTTTGAACTCCACATAGGACCGAAGTCCCACCCTGCTCCCGTTAGCGCGGTAGGAGACAGAGCTCCACACTTTTCTAAGATGTAGTTTTCTCATTTCTCGATGCATCTGGAAGGAGGTCCCCATGACATCCAATGTACGCACTCACAGAGGAATGTCCACAGAATGTCTGCCAAGATGTCACCCACGATCTTAGCTGTGATGGAGGAATTTCAAGAATCATTTACTTTACTTTTTCACTCTTCTGTACTGTTTGAATTGGTAGGATATTTATGTATGCACCAAAACATGCATCTCCCTTGCCTGCTGCTCACGGGTTTGACACGGATCACAGGATATGAAGCTGCTGGAAGTGCAGCACTGGGTCCTTATGGAAAGCATTTCCACTTGAGAGGAAAGGCTTTATCCTGGGTTTTCAGACAAGGGGCACAATGGTTGAGAACCTGGGTCCTGGAGCCAGGCTGCCTGAGTTTGAATCTCAATTTAAACTTTCAACAGTCCTGTGACTTTAGGCAAATTGCTTAACCTCTCTGGTCATCTATCTGTAGAATGGGAATAACAAAAACAACTATTTAATATATTTTTATGAAGGTTAAATAAATTAATAAATGTAAAACGCCCAGAACAGTGTTGGCATATACTAAATTCTAGAAAAAAATGAACAAACCTGGACCAGACATATGACTTCCCCGGACCTCATCTAGGAGTCAGCAAGTCTGACAGTGTATGAATGACCACCAGGGATCCCTGGTGACTGCCATCAGCACCCATTTCTTTGAGTCAGACAGGCAGCTGGGCTTTGGAGGGATTAAACAAGGATGTGTTAATATATTCTTGAGCTTGGCACCTGCTGGGTGTAATGGGGATCCGTGCAAGACGTACTGCCCACCCTTAAGAAATTTATTGTCTCACCAGGGAGATTAACTACCCTTCCACAAACTAATTAGAGAACAATGCAAACAATACAGTGGACCCAACTTACAAACTGGTGGTGTTCCAAACTTCCCTTGTAATTGGTTGTGTGATGCTTTAAAGCAATTTTTCCAAAGAAATAGAGCTATAAATTTTGATGGGGTTCCTAGGCCCACCCACAAAACTCAATTTAACTCATAATAAGACTAAAATATTATATATATGAAGTTTAAAAAACAAAATAAAATTATGTGGTTGCCATAAGTAGTAATCAAGCACACCAGAAAAACAAGGGACTAAAAGCAATCTTTCTAAAGCCACTGCTCCAGGAATGAGGAGCAGTGCTGTCACGCAAGTAAAATCACAGGACGTGAGGCAGTGGGAACCCAGTGGGTGGCTGCTGAAGGCCAGGGAAAGGGGCCCAGTGAGTCAGACCACAAAGACCATGTCTGGGTCCCCAGACGAGCTGCTGGGTAGGTGGGCAGCCAACAGGAGTCCTGCTCAGAGGTGAGAAAACCAGGGCAGAGAAGACACCCAATCAGTGCAGAGTCCCAGAGCAGCCAGGTGCACAGTGGGGACAGAAGCAAAGTTTAACATCTTGTAGTTTGTGCTCTTCCCACCAAAGAACAAGAAAGAACTTTCAAATAATGAGGCTGGGGAGGCACTGACTACTCACCCTCCCCTGGGTTTTTTTTTTTTAATTTAAAAAAGAAATTATTAGTTGTAGAAGGACACAATTCATTCATTCATTCATTCATTCATTTATTTGGAACTGGGGATTGAACTCTGGGGCTCTTGGCCACTGAGCCACATCCCCAGCCCTATCTTTTTTTTTTTTTTTTTTGTATTTTATTTAGAGACAGGGTCTCACTGAGTTGCTTAGTGTCTTGCCCTTGCTGAGGCTGGCTTTGAACTCGCGATCCTCCTGCCTCAGCCCCCTGAGCTGCTGGGATTACAGGTGTGCACCACCATGTCCAGCCACAATACCTTTATTTTATGTATTTATTTTACTGTGGTGCTGAGGATCGAATGCAGTGCCTCACACATGCTAGGCAAGCACTCTGCCACTGAGCCCCAGCCCCAGCCCCATGAGTATGTCCCATGTCCCCTCCTGTGGTGACCTGCATGGCAGGCACTCCCTCACAGAGAGATGAATTGGGGAGATGGATTCTAATACAGAGGCTGCACGGAAAAGCGAGGCCCAGCCCCTGAGCCAATGTGGGACTGCCCACTCAAAGCCACGTGTTATCCACAAAACGAACATGCTTGTTAGATATTCTTAAATATTCTGGAAGTGTATGTGCTCAATTTGTGACAGCGGTGGTCTCTGAGGAGAGGGAAGGAAGGGAACAAAGGAGACTTCAGCACTAACTGGAATGTCTCATTGCTTTGATTAAAATAAAAGAGATTTGAAGTGTATGTGAAAAATATTAACTACGGTCAATTCTGGGGATGAGGACATGGTTGAATGTTATATCACTTTTTATTCCTTATGTATTTTAAACAGCTCTTGAAATACAGGGAGAGAGGGAGAGAGAGAGAGAGAGAGGGAGAGAGGGAGGGAGAGGGAGAGAGAGAGAGAGAGAAGAAAGAGATCCAGTTTCTGTGTTTGTGTGTGAAGGAATTGGCCAGAGGTAGAATTAACTAAACTGCAATTATATAAATCTGGGGAAAGTAGAGCTGGTCCCCTGGTAGGGCTGGGCACAGCTGCCCCTTTGTTTGAGGAAGTAGAGGACAGGGGAGTCACCAGGAGGGAGAGGACCTGCACTCGCCATCTATGAGACCCCAGGGCCCACCCAAGTGGCCTGATGTAGACCACACAGGCCAGAGCTCACCCAGGATGGCTCTCTAAGCCTCATTCTGCTTCCTCGTGTGGGACCTGTGCCCAGGGACCTGGAAAATTAGTGACTCTGCTGTATATGCTATAAGAGAATGCAAATGCCAGAACCTTCTGTAGCATACCTGAGGAACCCTGGGAAGATGGAGACTAGGAAGTATTTACCCAGAAGCAGACTGGCAGTTAAACATGGCTAAGTAAACCGATGGCTTAATCTTTGTCCCTCCACTGAAAGGGTGGTGAAGAACTTTAATGTACGCTTCACATCAAACACGCATGCTTTGTACACACACAGACACACACGGGCACAAGACAAAGAGGAAGGATGAGGAGCAGGACCACCTGTCTGACACCTCGGGAGAAGGTGGTGCACAGAGGGAGTGGACTCACCTCAGCCCTGGAGAGGTGCAGGCCCCGAGCCCCCAGCTGGCTGCACCAGGGGGACTGGCTGGAGGCTGGTCAAGGGAGCAGACACACTCCCAAATCCCCTCTGCTTCCTGCACAGTGGGGTGAACCCCCTCTGCCTTGGCAAGAGACATATTTCACTCTGGAGACCTTGGAAAGAGAAAGGCTGGACTCTGGGGGCCCCAGGCACCTGAGAGGCTGGGATCCTGTGGCAGCTGAGCAAAGTGACATGCAAGGAACATCCCAGATTGGGAGACTCCCAGGTCCCTTGCCTCCCTCTCCCTTTAGGCCCCTGACACCGGAGGAAAGACCCCAAGGTGCTAGCCCTGCCCACCCTCCTTCCTTAGAAAATACTGACAGAGTACTTACTGGAAATAGGCTGTGGGGACAGAGCAGAGAGCAAAGTCCCTGCCCTCAAGGAGCCTACATTGTAGTGGGAGGGAGACAGGCTACCACTTAAACGTTAGGTGCTATGGGGAAACGGCAAGCAGCGTGAGGAGACCGAGAGGGGTGCTTCCTTGCGCAACACACTCAAGGACGGTCTCTGGAAAGGAGCATCTGAGCTAAGACCTGACACGGATGGAGGAGGTGGCCAGGCAGAACTTGAAGAGCACTCCAGTAAGGAGGAGCTAAAGCCAGGGGGTGCCGATCCAGTGACACCCTGTCTCTGCCTGATAACCCTCAACAGAGCCCACGTTCCATCCACAAAGCTTCCAGACAGCTTTCCCAAAGTCTAAGGTTTAAAGGTGAACAGCTCACCAAGGATCATCAAAAAAAGACTAACATGAAAGATAAAGGCTGAAAATAAACAGAAGAAAATAATTCTGAGGACACAGACACAATTTAGGAGGCAGAATAAAACTTTAGAGAAAAACCTGTGTTCTCCTCTGAAAGATAAAAGAAAGCATCATTGTACCTTTGAAATGAGAATAGAATCATACAAGAAAAGGAACATTTGGAAAATAAGAAAGTGCTTCTGTAAATTAAAACTATGAGCTGAAATAAATAATTCAACAAAAGGGTTAGAAGGCTTAACTGGAGGCTGGGTGCAGTGGTAACGCCTGTAATCCCAGCTGCTCAGTAGGCTGAGTCAGGAGGATGGCAAGTTCAAGGCCAGCCAGGACAATTTAGTGAGACCCTGTCACAAAATAAAAAGCTCCACCACAGGTGCATCCCCAGAAAGCTTCCAGATACAAAGGACTTAAGTTTCCAAGTTACAGAGTGCGAGTAGCCACCAAGATGAAGAAAATGAGCCACAGCAAAGCATGTTATGGAGCAAGACACTCGTAAATCAGTTCCTGGCCAGAGAGCTACTCACAGCAAAGTACCAGTTAAGTGTGGGACAGAATGAAGACACTTTCATTGAGGCATGAATTGCTAAAAATATGCCTCCAGAGCATTCCTAAGAAACTCCCAGAAAAAGTGTCCCAGCAAAACAAAGGACAGAACTAAGACAAAGGAAAGAAATGAAATCCAGGCTCTGACGTGGAACAGAGGAAGGAGAATTCCTTGGACACTGGGTTGGGAAGTCCCAGGAGGAGGTGCAGCAGGGCTAGGGGGTGACCAGACCCCACAGACACGGAGGGCACCCCACAAGGACTCCAGGGACAGAGAAACTGATGCACCACATGCATCAGACCAAATCGAAACTGTGTTCCTCCAACGAAAGTTAGGCGGAAGAACCAGCCTGTACATACAAAATCAGCAAAACATAGGTATACAGAAAACTAAGTTTAATTTTTACCTCTGGGAAAAAGGAAAGAAAAAAAGAGAGGTGATCACAGAGTATGGCATGGCGTGGCTCTGGGCGACAGCTATGACGTCATGCTAACGACAGCACTGATTTGATACCGAGGAAAGCTGTGAGCAGGGGAAAGGGGAGAGGAAGCGCGGCGTATGCTGGCCAGGGGTCTGTCAAAGTGGCAAGACCACGATGATTTGGGTAATGAAATGAAGACATAGCAGACTATGTACACAGTTCAGAAAGATGAACACAGATCAACAGAAAGTCTATAAAGCTTGCCTGACAATCTTCAAGTCTGATCAGTTGTTACATGGGGCAAGGTGGGGCAACACAGGCACTCTGACGCAGAGGAATGATGAACTGGCAGACACCCACATAGTAAAATGTGAAATGCACAGTCCCTGAGAGCCAGCGCCCCACCTGACCTCCGCTTCTGCCAGGCTCCCGGTGTGCAATGGCACTGAAGCAGCATTTGAATGGCAGAACAGAAACAACCTAAATGCTTGTCACTGGACACTGGTTAAGTAGAAGATGGCACATTCCTGCTGTCCCCACCATGAAAGATATGTAGCAAGAGGGGAAATCAGAGGGAAAGGCAAGGGACATCCAAGATATAGAAAAATTTGTATTAAAAAAAAAAGAAGGAAGCCTGCACAATGGTGCACGCCTGTAATCCCAAGCACTTGGGAGGCTGAGGCAGGAGGATTGAGAGTTCAAAGCCAGCCTCAGCAACTTAGCGAGGCCCTAAGCAACTCAGTGAGACCCTGTTTCTAAATAAAATATGGATTGGGCTGGGGATGCGGCTCAGTGGTAAGTGCCCCTGTGTTCAATCCCTGGTACTAAAAAGAAAGAGAGGGACAGAGATGGGGAGAGGGAGAGGGGGAGAGGGGGAGAGAGAGAGAGCGTGGGCAAGAGGGCATATATACATTTGTTTTAAACTATCTCTGGAAGATGGGTGAGAAGGAATAAGGAAATGTTTCACTACCTATGGTTTGTAATTTTGAAACCATATTAAATGTATTCTCTGAATATATTTACAATATTCACTATTTGAAAACATTCAAATACTGAATATTTTTTAAAACAGGAAAAAAGAAAGCAATTGCTTTGGGGGGAGTGGGACTTGGGTAGGGAAGGGTGAGGCACAGACTGTTGCTTTTTCTTATGAATCCTGTGGCTTGACTGTTTAAATTATCTACATGTAGATATTGGATAAAAATTTTTAAAAAATTTTTTAAAGTTTAAAAAAAACACCAGCAAGCAGAGTCAGGAAGGGAGAGGTGCCTATGGTGACCAGCCATGGAAAGGGTTCTTGGGAACAGATTTATTTACAACCGTGGGGAGCAGGGCTGGGAGGCAAACATGAACCTTTGGAAAAGATTCTCAAGGAGGGAGGAAATAATAAAGGCTGTCCCCTGTCAACGGAGCTTCCGGCGGCGGCGCCCTCTCTAGTCGGTGGCACTGAGACGTGACGGGTATAAAGGCCACCAGTGAGCATCGAGACTGCCGGAAGACGCTGCTGACAGTTCTTTATAAGTGTGCCTCCTGCACTGACCCTGCAGCTGCCCGCCGGCCTTCCATACACGCTGCTCTTATTGTCTGGCTCATTGTTGTGATGGACCAAGGACCACATTCATCTCTGTAATCATACCTGAAGATGATCTATGGACTAGGGCGTGAGGGACAGAGCACTGCCCACAACACTGGGGGAGGTGGGAATTACTGCCTTTTAACAGCCCTTAAACTGGGCCTGCGTGTCTCTGCCCACTGCCTTCCAGAGGCAGAGCTCTGTCCTCTGCAGCAGAGACACCAAGTCAGCCCACATCCTGTGTCTCCCCTTCCAGAGAGCTCCCTGGCCCCAGATGTCTGATGCAGGTCTAAAGAGGCACCTTAGTACCCAGGAATAAGTTATTTCCTTTGATGCTTAATTGGATTTTACAGCATCTCACTGCCCAGACTTACTGGGAGTTCTGGGTTCCTCCATTTACCCTCTTTGTCCATTCAACAACTATTTATTTAGAACCCTCTGCATGCCAGGCCCAGGAAAAATGGGACCAACTTGTCTAACCTGACTAATGACCCGAGATAGCAGGAAACTGTTAGGAGTCCCAGGCATTAGGTTCACTGAGACCAAAAGTTGCCCATGGAGGCTTATAAGACGAATTTTGCTAGTTTACTGAGTATATTTAAAAGTTGAGTTAGCTTTTAATTAAAAATGGGGAGATTTCATATCCATCAAAATAAAGATTTCCAGTTTCTCTTGAAAACTGGAGGTCTGGCAGGAGCCAGCCGAAGAGTGATAGACTCAAGCCCTCTGGCTCCTGGCGGCAGCCTGGCTGCTCATCCACTCATGTTGCCTATCTAGCCCAAGGTGGTGAGGTTCCCACTTTAGCATTCCATGGAACTCAGGCAGCATTAAAATGGATGGTCTGAGCTGGGCATAGTGGTGCAGGCCTAGAATTCTGGGAACTCTGGCAGCTAAGGCAGGAGGATTCCAAGTTCAAGGCCAGCCTCAGCAACTTAGCACAACCCTATCTCAAAACAAAAAAACTAAAAGGGCTAGGGATGTAGCTTAGTGGTAAAGTGTCCCTAAGCTCAATCAATCCCCAGTACGGGGGTCTGGGGGACGGTTTGAAAATTTAACTCTTGTGTAGAGGAATCTTACCAACTTCAAAATTCTTTGGGGATCTAGCACCAAAACAAATTATGTTTCAGTAATTTTAAATAAATAAATATCCACATATAGGTCTATATCCATCCTTACACTGCTATTAGCTTGAGATGGGCACAATGAGGTTGGTGGAAGCACTCCATAACTGAGGCCTGGTTCTTTTTCATTTATTTTTTAAAATTCTTTTTGTAGTCAATGGATCTTTTATTTTATGTATTTTTATGTGGTACTGAGTATTGAACCCAGGGCCTCACACATGCCAGGCAAGCGCTCTACTGCTGAGCCACAACCCCAGCCCCAGAAGCTGGTTCTTGACAGACTGGCGATTCTCCACCCTCACTGTACCTCAGAAGCACTTGTGGAGCCTCAAAACTCCCCTGCCCAGCGGCAGGTGGATCCTGCTCCAGTGCTTTTAAACTCCTCAGCTGAGTCAGTATGCAGCCAGAGGGCAGGGGCTCCAGGCCTGTCTGGGATAGAGAGGTGGGCAGAAGCTTGCAAGAATGGACAAGTGCATCTCCTGTCCAATTATGGTCCACCTCCTCCTCCTCCCCTGACTCACTCCTGGGATTCTTGCATCTAGGTGGGCATCTGACACCTTCTCCAGAGGGGGAACTACAGCCCATTCTTTGGCAGATGCACTTGCATTTTCTGCCCTAATATAAGCTCATCTTGGGTTTACCTGCTCTGCTCAGAGCATAATTTTCCCTTTTAGAGGAGTTTCTTCTCAAAGAGGAGGTCAGGACCCTCCGCCAGCTCTTCACATGAGCTGAGCTGAAAGCTTCTCACCCCTATGACTGCTACAGAAAGGTAAGTGTCCCAGGGACATACGTGGAGGGTTTAGGGGGGCCCGTTTTCATACTCTCCATCTCACTTAGACCCCACCCCCAAGCTCCCCGCTCCCACACTCTGCCATACAGCGCTCCTTGATTCCCCTAAGGGGATGCAGTAATTGATGATTAGCATTCCAAAGCTTGGCTTACATCCTGCTAGCCCGTCATATTTAATTACATTTTAACTATATTCGTCTTCGATAATAGCACGAACATAATTTAGATAATTATCTCTCTCTCTCTTATTCTCTGACTCTGTCTGTCTCACTTAGAGCTCCTTGCAACAAAAATCGCTTTCTCGGCTCAAACACATAAACAGACTCTGGGGCCAAGTGCTTTCCTCTCTCCTGCAGCCACAGCTGTGCTGGAAGCACAATGGTTTGGAATATCATGCAGGAGGAAAGCAAATCCCTGCTTCCTCCTGACTTTGGATTCATGTCTACACACAACTGGTGATGGGCCACAGAGAGAGAGAGGAGGGGAGGGAGGGAGAGAGGGAAAGAGAGAGAGAGAGAGAGAGAGAGAGAGAGAGAGA